>WPIO01000017.1:6585000-6667500 GCA_009760855.2 Cristatella mucedo
CAGCAGCTCCAGTGGGTATCGGACCAATTCTAAAGGCCGAATCGCCACCATTGGTCAGAGAGCTTCCTGGCTTGCTCTTAAGCTCTCGCTCTCTAACCGCACTGACGCTCCTCTCTGGCTCATCGCTCCAGGACAAAGGATTTCTAGCCCGCCGTCGAACAGCTCTTGTTCGCGTTAAAATTCATCCAAAGCCAGCAAAGTGCGGCAATATACAAATCTTAACGAGCATGCCATCCAGCTCCGCTCGGGCCTTGGGTACTCGTTCCCTTGCGTGCGTGGCAGTATCGCCGGAGCACGCCGCTCGAATCCTGGTGCATAACTCGGCGAGACCAGGAGCCTCCAACACCTCGACTTACTCGGCCAACTTCTCCAACCCAAGAGCCCCGGTTACCTCTCGTCCCCGCACCTGCCGTAGATCCGACCCCGGCCTAGCAAGTGACCCTTACTCTCATTACAGCCGTCTGCTCCTAGCCAACCGAACCTAGCCTGATTACATATGTATAGTACGAGCTGCCACATTGCCGAGCAATATCACTTTCAAGCGCGTCACCAGTCTTCATGGCGGTACCAGTCTCTGCCACAGCACGGGGCTTCCGTGCATTTTCTCTAAAGCCTACCACTGTCCTGTAGTTGTCAGCCGTCATTTCCGGGACTGCAACTGGTGCCGAGTCGTGCGTCGCCTGTGAGACAGAGGTCTCGAGCCTCGTCTTTTTATACGACTGCCTCGAAAGTCAAAGACACTCGCATTTCCCCTCAGGCCCGTGCAGCTTCTGTGGCTTGAGCTGCATCGTACCCGAGCGGCACGTCGCAATCAAACGGCGTGTGGCTGCCAGTCACCTCAAAGTTGCAGCGCAGCACCGGCCTGACTTAGTTTGTAGGGCGCATGAGAACTGCTGAGCAGGAAACACCTCTCTCTCCTAGAGCCTTGAACAAAATGGTGCAGCCATCGTAGTAAGACCATGAGGTTACTGATATTGGCTTGCCTGTTAACCAACCCTATAGTCCCGGCCGGCAATTTAGGAAGATGGCAACGCTTGCCCAAGGTCGCTGTCACCGCCATTTTCTCTAGAGTTTTACAGCGATCGGCGAGGTTGCGCACCAGAAGGTGCCAGTACACGGGACGTTATCCGCGACGGCGGCGGCATACAAAACGGCCTGCCAGCGAACGAAAGACGTCCGCGTGAAGGCAGCAGCGGTCGAGTTCAGCAATACCGCAAGCGCTGCTACGCCGGTCTGTGCTGCGACTACGACACCGGTCGGTTCTGCATCAAAGGCGCCGGTCGGCCCTGTGACTACGACCCCGGTCGGCCCTGTATCGAAGCCAGTTAGTGCTGCCAGAGCTGCTATGTTGGCAAGAAGAGCCGGCGATGAAGAAGCAGCCGCCAAGGTGACGGGGACTTCCAAAATCCGTGCGGCAAAGGGAGGAGGCGCGCGCCCATTACCTTGTTGTTGCAGAAGGGCGAGTTCGATGCAACAGCGGCGGCCAAAAGCTGGTGGCCTACGCATCCAGCTGGACACCAGAGGCCGTGGTTTGGTGTGTTTCCTACGAGCAAAAAAGTCACGTAGCCTCTAGAAGCGACCGATGCTCAGTCGGCCACTGTTGTGAAGAGAGGATGTTATGTCCGCCTGGCGTTTCCACTCACCGGGCTCTTCCAGTTGAAACAGCGGACCCACTTGCAGCAGTTGCTTCCAGGCCCACGTGCTGGCCATTCGGCTCGGTCCCACGTTTACGCAACAAACGGCATATGTTTGAGCAGTCCTGATCTGTTCCCGACTGCCCGCACTAACCTAACATCGTGATAACAAAAGGAGTGGCCGGTTTTCGAGCTGTGAGCGAGGGGAGGCAGAGGTTGCTGAGTTTATTGATATTAGCAGACTTGTCAACCCAATGGTTCCGGCTAGTTATATAATGATAGGGCGACGTTCGCTAGGGGGTTCCTTCTTCGTCTTCGGCTCCGTCGCGACGCTGTCGTCGGTAATAGCCGGACCCACTTTTCTAAAAGCGAGGGAGGAGGGCGGGACGTTCGCCAGAGATTGAGGGTCCGGACGAGACAGCGCCAGGGGGATTTGGTGGATGCCACTGAATACGGTCACTCCGCGCCCGAGGTTATATTTATGTGTTTCATTTGTGTTTTGCGTGTGTGCACACGCACATGATCTTGCCAAGAGTGCCTGGTATAGTGTATGAGCTATTCGTGCCGTTAAAGTGGAAGCGGAGCCCTAGTTTTCCGGTCAGGGTCTAGGCTCCGGTTTGGGCTCCGTCCACTTGGGTCGTTCCCCACTAGACAGTAAGCAGCCTTAGTGCGGGACGTATTTCTTCCAAAAGAGTGCTTGTGCTCTTGTGAGCTTGTGAGGATTGTGGAGGATAAACCTTTGCTGGATAAACCTGAGCTAGAGGATAAACCTGAGCTGGAGGATAAACCTGACTCGCAGCGATATTGTGCGCTTGCAAATTAAGCTCAGTAAAATCCCCAATTCATATGTCTCTTTGTAATTGACGCCATGAACTCGAGACCCTCTCCCCCTCTTTAGTAATGGTAAGTAGGTCGGCGCCAGAAACACTCATTTCATGGCAGCCTGCTTAGTGTGTGCAGGCGCACACCGCAGTCGGCCGTAGACCACGCCGCTCGGTAAGCGGCAGGTTAGGCCTACTCCGCCGAGCACTCGCATTACAAAGTCGTGCACCTGGTCGCTAGCCGTTCGAACATAGAGGATACCACACAATCCGCTATCCTCTGTCGCAGCCATGTCTCGGTCTTCGCTCCGACTGCAAGGCAAAAATTTCGATGCCTCCTCGGCAAGCGTCTCGCCCGCCTCCTTAGCGGACGCTCCGTCCAGTTCCGCCGACGCCAATGCTTCGCTCAGTTGCGCCGTCATCTCAGAGACCGTTAGCGCCGACTCGCCGGCCACCGGCGTAGTCTCTACCAGTGCCTCCCGGCCGCCTGCTCTCTGGCAGACAGAGCCTCCTCACTGCCGAATGCAGCCTCCTCTCTGCCGGACGCAGCCGCCTCTCTGCAAGACGCAGCCATCTCTCTACCAGACGCTGCCATCTGTTATCCGCACGCTGCTGAATCTCTGCCCGATGCATCCACCTCATTCGTGGACGCCGTCTGTGCGGGCTCTGCCTTCGTCGATCGGCTCACCGTCGGCGATTGCTCCTGCCGCTTCTGGTCGCTCCTGTTGGCCTCCTAAGTCCGACCAGCGTTAGTCATATCCCAGCGCAGCAGTCGCGATTCACTAGCCATCGCCTCCAGCCGCATCTGCGATATCGCGTTTTACTTTCCTGGCACTCAGCAAGTCCCAACGGCGAAGCCTGTCCTCCCCTCCAGGGCTTGGAAATATGTTCATAAATGTTGCATGCAGCTGAGCGCAGTCCTCTTGTACCGAGGCACCAATCTAGGGATGACACTGTGACGGAGCCACAGGAATTAGGGGTAATTTTTCCCTCTCCCCTTTACGGCGGGGCAGCGAGCTGGGTTGCCCCTTATTTCTACGCATTCGACCTGTGCAAGACAGAAATAGCGTCTTAATTGCACTCGATGAGCAACCACGTCATGTTCTTGTCTAATAAATACTACGATTTATTGGCCCTATAGTTTTCCATTGAATGCAGGTCTAGCCCCAACTACACAAAGAAAGTTGTTGGTCTTGAGCCCTAGAGGACATTTGTGGCTCCGTCAGAGTGAAACATGCAGTTGAATTATGGACTGGAAGAAGGTTGAAATACGACTTGTCATGGTTCAACTCTTGATAAACCGACGATAGCTTTAGCTGAAAAGGCAGGGCTCATTACTTTACAGCTTTAGAACGCATTGTAGCGTGCGAAATTCCTTGAGCAAAGACGAACAACGCCTTTTGTACTAATTCTAAATATCGAAATATTCGTGGCGAAGTTCAATGACTAGCAAAATTCGATCTCATTACGGCCATACATGTACCTATCATTCAGCATTTGGAATCAGTAGCCCATTATCTGGAGCCCAAATGTAAAATAAATAGACAAGTCACACTTCTGATTACATTTTTGAAGAGATTGCTAATCGATTGGGGTATGCTAGATACTAAATAATTATATATTAAACTAGATTTTGTTGCCAGATGTAAGCCATTGCAACCAGATGACCAATATAATAAATTTCGTGGAAAGTAATAAGGACAAGATACACGTTAGAGATTGTTCTGTGGGTTTCCTGAATATGGCTGATACATGTGGTGCATGAGATTTCTAGTCATTTTTAGAGACGCTCGCTCACTTGGGTCTAGCCTGATGGATTGTGAAGGCGAAGCTTATAATAATTGCAGCAACACGAAGCGAAAAATATTCCTATAGTCATACTGGACTTCTAAAGATGTAACCATGAGTATTTTATTTGCCTTATGAAAATTTCAAGTCTCAACCTTGTTTTCTTTGATGTGGCAAGCTCCTCAGTAATGGCCATATCATTCGTAGGTTAAATGCAGCCACGGCATATACTTCTAAATGAACGCTTTCCAGAAGTTAGCTATATTGGTGCGAAACATCCATTAGAAACTGCTCAGAAGCTTTCAGATTAAATTTTTAGAATTGTCCAGTATGATCAAGTTCTAGGAGCACTCTTACCCAATATTTTCTGGCCGTTTATTGTTAGGTCCACTAAAACGGCTTCAACGGCCACTAGATACCACCACGAACACTGTAACAAGACCTCGAGCCTCGAGGTCCTTCTGCTAAAGACTGGTCTGGACGCACACTTAGAGCTATCAGAGAGCTCTTGCAGTCACGCGACGTAATTAGCAGGATACTGGTGTGGTGTCGACTTTGGGTGAAAAGACTTGTCCGAAGAATGGACAAGAAAGCGTCCTGGCTCACTAAGCAGCACGAAGCTAAAAATCGAGTCTTTTGGCTTAATGCCGAGCCTATTCGAATCCTAAAGATTGATGCTCTATTTCTGGACATAGCAGATTTCTATTTAAAGGTAACATTAAACTTTGCTTCTGAATTAGCTGAAAGAGAATGGACGGAATATCGAGACGACTTCCGGCAGCACACCAACACGTATCGTGGTGGAAAAATCGTGGTACGAGGCCTTTTCTGCCGGCATACGTATTTGAGCACTGCAGTGGATTCGTTAACTTGTGGACCGGAATATATACATCCACGTGCAGCATAACTGAGGCCTTTCGTGCACCCGACAAGTTTCTGGTGACTGCCATTTATAGCAACGTGACGATGACTCAAAAACTCTGCAACGCCATGGATATAAATATGCATATAAATATGCATATATAAATATGCATATACAATATGCATAAATACTTACTGCCCTGAGAATACATCTAAATGTCCTTGAAGTGCTTGCAGGCCTCTTCTATATGTACACGTTACGAAATAAGGTTGCCTATGAACCTCTTTGAAACCAGTATATCATAAGTAATAAGAAGCTACACCGAATGATAAGAGTGCTAGCGTTCTGGAACTTCGTTATCGTGCAATCCCATCAAGAAGTGCATGTTCTCGCTAATACTAGTGTGTACCCGTACGTGCCGATTTACACATTGAATTAGCAGAAACTCCCGCTTGAGGAGTAGAATCGATGGACTTTTCCATGGCTGATTTTGTCCTCTGCTCTGTGAGTAAATGCGATGCGATCGTATCGCTTCGCATAGCCAAAACTGGCTACCGTCTGCATGGCCCCTTGTCCACCCCAGTGCGGACTTTTATTCTCGCAAACGCTCTCACTTCGACTTACTCAGTACTCTCGCTGGCATGTAGCCACTGCACGAAGGGCTGACAGAGAATGAGCATTGCAAGTACAAGTGAAGCACTATTGGGAAGTTGTTAAATGGCATTGGCGATAGCCATCGAGCATTCGCTCCATACCGGGGTACCACGTGCGACTCCCAATGCAGTGTAAAGGGCCCCCAACTGCAATTCCACGTAGCCGCAAGGAGACCCAAGCGGGAATTTATCACATTGGAGTCTTTTATGTAGACCAATCGAAGCCTTAGCGGTTTTCAATGCACACGCGGCAGCCAATAGACTTCATCTTGTGCAACGAAAAAGAAGTGAGAACCACAGCTGAGTACGGAGCGGTCAAGGTCGAGAAAACTAGCAGCTTGGAAGTAGCTGCCCACTGACGGCCGGAAAGGGTGCCTCTTGTTAAGCAGTAGGAGGGTAGATTTCTTTTCGTAAGTATAGTGGAAGCGAGTTCCTAATCCACGATCTGCAGAGCAAACGCTGCTGTTGCGATGTTTCTTAAAGTGTTGGAATGGTCTAGCTGTTACTTTACTGCCCATGGAAGACCTTGGGACACTGGGAGGCTGAAACCGGTGCGACTATCCAGCTAGGTATGAAGTAGGTCAAAATAAAAACTTTGCACTGTCTCCGTTGAAGGACCGAGAGCCGTGGTAGCCAGTTCCACAAAGGAGACACTTGGTTGAACCTCTGGGATCTGTTGACTAGCCACGGGGCTATATTTATCCCTTATAACATAACGTAATGCAGCTCCGTCTGTAACTCCACCTTAAACCGCAAAGGCTGAAAAGGGTGCTACTACGCAGGGGCGTTATAGCTGGCCAACTCTAAGCCTGTGCTTATGCCTGCTGACACTGTTGCCTGCTGCCACTAACCACACTTGCATGCTGTTCCTGTGCAAGTCACTCCTAATCATGTTATTCATATTGCTTATCAGTCATAATACCACTCACCATTCGATTGTGCTTCCTTTGCAGCAAATATAAAGCACCTAGAAAGAGTTTGAGTTCTCTTGGGACAGTTTATCCAATGTATTATTATTATAATATTATTATATTATATTATATTATTATGTGGCTTTCGGTTCGGAAGCAATCACCAACAGACTTCATCACCAAGTTCTTCCAGAGTGCCTCTTATCTCGCCTGGTCATCACTGGAACTGCAGTGCAATGGTTCAGGTCCTATTTCGATGGGGGACTCCACAGAGTATTGACGTGAATGGACAAAGATCATCTGAGGTACCTCTAAAATATGGGGTACCTCAGGGGTCAGTGCTAGGTCCGGTTCTTTTCACGGCTTATATTCTCCCCCTTGCTGATGTGATTGCCAGCACAATCTAGACTTTCACTCCTATGCAGATGACACTCAGTTGTACCTTTGCTTTGATCCCTCAAAGCCTTCGAGCACCTCGAATTGTCTCAACTCACTTGCTGCATCTATTGATGACATGCACGCATGGATGGCAGCAAATTTTCTTAAACTAAACGATGATAAAACTAACTTACTAGTTATGGGCAAACCAAGTGTGATTATGAAATTGGAAAGGATGAAGCTCAAAATTGGCTCTGCCAGCATATCTCCTGTCGAATCTGTACGAAATCTAGGCGTCATGTTCTAAAGTGACCTTTCATTAGACGACCACATTAGCTCCACGGTCAGGTCTGCCTACCTTCAGATACATAAAATAGCTAAAATTAGGGCTTGTTTAGATAAGGACACCAAGTCTAAGTACGTTCAAGCATTTGTGACATCCCGTCTTGACTTCTGTAACTCACTGCTTGGTGGCCTACCGGCCTCTGCAATCAGGCTGTTACAGCTAGTCCAACTATCTGCAGTTAGGCTTGTCTGTCGTGAGCACTTGCTACATCACACCACTTCTCGCCGACCTGCACTGGCTACCCGTCAAGCAACGGATCAATTTCAAGGTTTTGTCGCTCACCTTTAGGTCACTTTCTCCTTTCGGCTCCAGCCTACCTATCAGATCTACTCCCCCACCAGACCAAGCATTGTACCACCTGCTTTTCGGAATCCAACAATTCACCCATAGCTCGTACAAGCCTAAAATTCTTTGTACACCAAGCATTTAGTTCGTATGCTCCCGAAGCCTGGAACTCACGCTTGACTTGCGTGACAACATCCCTTGACTTGACCACATTTAAAAAGAACTTTAAAACGCACCAATTGAGGACAGCATTTTGTGGGTCCCCGTGATTCGTCCTTCATGTGCTTATGCATGCTGACACTATCGCGTGCTGCCACTAACCACACTTGCATGCTGACCATGTGCATGTCACCCCTAACCATGTTGCTCGTGTTGTTTATCAAGCAAGATATCACTCACTATTCAATCACGTTTCCCTTTGCAGAAAACATAAAGCGCCTAGAAAGAGTTTGATTCTCTGAGAGTGCTTGGCACACAAACACACACGCACAGACACACACACACAAATACACACACAGACACACAATCATACATAAACAGGCACAAACAAACAAACATGTATGTAACAATTATAATAATAATGCACTTGATAAAGTGCCCTCAAAGAACTCAATCTCTTACTAGGCGCTTCACATTTGCCAATACCGGCTGTATATATACATATAATATGTATATATAAATATATACATAAATATAAATGTATATATATATATATATAAATATATAAGTATATATATATATATATATATATATATAATTGCCAATACCAATACCTGCTCGAAAGCCTTGTGGTCCTTGTTCCTGAACTGGGAGGCCCGGATACCCGCGACACCGGCAGGGCAGGGCACTACTGGCCAAAGTATAGATAGATGTTGAAATTATTAATATACATATATATATATATATATATATATGTATATCTATATATATATATATATGTGTGTGTGTATATGTGGTATATGTGTGCATACGGGTAATCGTCGTGAGAGCATCGGCTGCCTAGCTGTATAAAAACTGTGCATAAAACTTCCGAAAAGAAAGTGCAGCCACATTCAATAGTCATGTAGATTTATTTTAAAGATATAGCAAAGAAGTGCGAAGCATCCATATTACGTCACCACCTGGACTGAGCTAAAAAAGCTCTGTAAGCGACGGACTGACGGATAGAAAGTGTGAAGCGATTGGTATCTCGGTGTCCGGCGAGAAGAGAGCAGTTTCTAGCTATCGCTGCTTGAATAGCAGAGAAAACGTGCTGATTGCCGTTAGCAAGATCTCTGATCGTATTCATCAAACTCTAGGTCCTCCAAGGAAATTTGAGTCCCTCTGGATCTTCCACTACATGCTGCCGACCTAAAGCCAAGGATATGCTGGCTGGGAAACACAGGCAACACCTTAAATGTGCAAAAACGGCTGGAAATTCTGGACTAACGAGTCATATTAGGTAGCATTCACACGGCAAGAAATATTCACGAGGCAAAACAGCAGATATTAAGGTGCAGGCTGACATTAAAACTGGTCGTACGAGCACTGCAATTTAACGTGTGCTGGTTAAAATAAATTGTACATGCTCCTTGACCTCTCACTGTCTTCCGACCCATCGAACTTCCCTAGTCACCCTTCCATGATGCGTTACTCATATTCTCACTTGGATGGCATCAATATTTTTCAAGTGGAATGCGAATGAAGCCAGAGATTTCTTTCTATTTACCTGAAACTTCGAAGAGGTGCAGTTAAAAGCAAAGGCTTGGACACTGCTTCAAGAAGTCTGGGTCTGTCACCGATCTAGCCAGTTTCAAACGCTTCCTCCACGTCTACACACATAAGCTGAGGAAAGACAGTCGATCCTATCATTTCATTTATAACTCAAAAGTAAAATCCTCCCAGTTACACGAAAAAGAAATTTTGGAGCCAGTGAATAATTTGCTACACAACTCAGTGTAGTCTCACTATATAAATATCAACTGGACGGCCGATAAGAAGGGTCGAAGGTCGAATACCGAAGGTCTTCCACCTTCATCTTGGTTGAAAATCTCACGGCGTTCAGCATGACTCAAACGATGTGCCAGTGACCCATGTATGAGCTTTCTGTCACTAGCACAAAAGCTGGCAAACATTTGGACCAATTTTCACCGTAGCTTATCAGAATCCACGTCGAACTTGAGCCAGCTGGTGCTGGAAAGAAGTTCCTTGACTTGGAAAGAGGTCTATCTATGATAGGGCCTTTGAGACAGTCGAGGAGATGATTCTATAACACAAGTGCATACTTTGTAAAATTCCTAAAACTAGTGTAATTGCTTACGTTGCCTCACAGCATAGGATTGGGCTGTGCAGTTGCAAGCTGAGCAGATATATACTTATTTTCCTCAGAAAATGTCGCCGGTGCAACAGCAGTAGGCTCAGATGAAAAGAGAGTAGTGGATGCACACTTTGGACTTTAGCGCTTTTAGCAGTACATCTTTGGACAGCAGGACGTTCTTGAATAAGAACAAAAGCCCTTCCTGTGCATTGCCAGTAAGCTAACACGGGAGCTGGCACCAAGGGAAAACTACACCTTTCTTTACTGTGAGGGACACTAGTTTACCCTTGTTTCGAGCCCAAGCAAGAGATTGCTGCTAGCAGACATCTTGAGTTAGGTGTCACATCCACAAAAAACCTTGAGCACAAGTAGAACGGCGATGAGCAGATTGCTGCAGTCATCATGATATCGCAGCATAAAGTCAAGCAAGAATTCAGTAGATGAGCCACGACAGATAATCAGACATACAAGGTAATTTTCTTGACAGCTTGCCACTGGCAGATGCTCAAGAATATTCACTAGGGACATGTAAGAGTTTTAAGCCCAGTGCACTGGCCCAGACAGAGGTTTGAAGGGGACCTGGCTAAGTGCAGGATATTCAGGGTACGATGTAGGCATGCAACGGCTGTCAGGTAAACGAAAATGCAAATCCTGCTGAACTGTGGAAGCGAGTTCCACAGTATGAGACCTGCAGAGCTAAAGCTACTGTCGCCAACGGCCTTTAAGCGGAGGAAGGGAGCAGCTAATTGATTGTCCACACATGACCTGAGGGTGCGAATAGGCTGAAACTGGTGCAGCAGTTCAGCTAGGTACGAAGGAGCCAAGCCGTGGCAGGCCTTGTGGGTCAGCCTAAGAACTTTGCTCTGTATCCGTTGCTCAACCGGTATCCATCCTAGATCTTTTATCAAAGGAGACACGTGCTGAAACCTCTGGGACTCTCAAAACTAGCCTTGGAGCCATATTCATAGTCAGCTGCAGTGGCCTAGTTGCTTTCTTTGGTAGCCCAGCCAAAATGGAATTACAATAATCAAGCTGAGACAGAACGAAGGAGCTAGTTAAATTTTTGGCAAACCACCATGGAAGACAGCTCCTAATCTTGGATAGGGATCGGACGTGATGGCTAGCTGCAGAAGCAGTCTTCTGAATGAAGCTTTTAAAATTGAGGCAGCTGTCGAAAACGACACCCAAGTTTTGATCACATGGTTATGGTCGCACAACATCATCTATTAGAAGAGCAAAGCTTTTTAATCCAGCCACATGCTTAGGGTGTCCTATGAGTAGCAGTTCGGTTTTATCATCATTTTGTTTCAAGAAGTTTTCCGACCTCTAGGATCGAATGTCGGCAAGGCAAGCATTCTGTTTCTCAGTTGCTGCGGCAGATTCCGACGGTTTGAATGAAAATTACAGCTGAGTAATGGCAGCATAGAAGATATATCCTATTCCATGGGCCTTACTCACTTTTCCAAAAGGTTGAGTGTAAATGGAGAACAGCAAGAGACAGAATAAGGACCTTTGAGGGACTCCACAGGTGATCAGTCTCGTGTGTGAGCAATGACCGAGACATTTGTTACCACCCTTGGGGAGATCGATATAACATGGAGTCTGCACTACCTCTGTTTAGTATGTAGCAAGTCAAACTTATGGTGCAAGCCCCCAAGGCCATGCCGAAGAATATGGTTTGTAACCCGACTCTGCAGGTAGGCAGAGGTACATGAAGCACCCTCTGTCTAAAGGCACGTGTACCTAGTTTGTTTCCTCGGTCACCAACGAATAATAATAATAATAATAATATTGCACTTGATAAAGCGCCCTCAGAGAACTTAATCTCTTTCTAGGCGCTTTACATTTGCTGCAAAGTGATACGCAATAGAATAGTAAGTAAAATCATGCTTGAAAAACAAACAAAATGAATAACATGGTTAGGGGTTACATGCACTGGGTCAGCATGCAAATGTGGTTAGTGGCAGCATGAACAGTGTCAGCAAGCATAAGCACATCGAGGACGAATAACAAGGACCCACTAAATGCTGTCCTAAATAGGTATGTTTTTAAGTTTCTTTTAAATGTGGTCAGGTCAGGGGATGTTCTGATGCAGGTCGGGAGGGAGTTCCAGGCTGTGGGAGCATACGAGCTAAATGCACGGTCTCCAAAGGATTTAAGGTTTGTACGAGGTATTTCTAGACTGTTGGATTCCGAAAAGCGAGTGGTGCGATGCTTTGCCTGATGGGGTAGTATATCTGACAGATAGGCTGGAGCCATAGAATGAAGAGACCTAAAAGTGAGCGACAAAACCTTGACAATCTGCTGATGAGTGCCCAGCTGAATGGTACACGGACAGTGGCAACACGACACATCTGGTCCACCTGCCCGTGGAGCAGGTACAAATTGGGGTGGTAAACACGTAGGGGCCCAGGCTAGATCTTGCATGCCCATCAAGTAGCTAAGTGACATCTCATGGCCCTAACAAGTGGCTGAAACGTTCTATTCCTAAGGTCCACAAAATATTGAAGAAATGACAATGGCTTAGTTGCTGCAGTCTCTATGTTTGGCATAAGGCACTCATCAATCACAATAGATCAGCAAAGCATCGAGCATCAACACACAGCCGATTGTGGCATTAAGTAAGCCTTCTCTTTCGACCCTGGCTGTGATAGCTTAACTACTATGTGGACTAAGGCACCTCAAGCATCGACATGTTTTCCTGAACAGGCGATTAAGAGCACTGTCCTGGATGTGTCTAAAGCTCGAGATGCGACTAGAAATGGGCATATCTGTTAGCATCAATAACATTTGGACAACTACACTCAGCTAGGGTTTTCAGGTTTTGCTCAAATTTCTCGGCACTAGCTACTTATTTTATTTTTTTACTTATTTTAACTGTCCTCGGGCTTTCAGCTTCCTTATCAGGAAGAGAGATGTTACATAGAAGATCAAGAAGGTGTGCCATGCCATGGAAGCATTGCAAGGCAGCTGCTCTGTGGTACAAGGGCACATACAAAGCACTTAACTTAGGCGTAAGAAGCTTGCCGGTCAGCCTAAATAGAATTCAGCAAGACATTCTTAGGCCATTTGTGCAGGCAACCATGATGGGAGCATGACACACCTTTGCCGCCTGCTGACCTCATCAAGCGAGGCACAGCACACGAAGGTTGCTCAGGAATCAGATATAAGACTGAGCAGACTGCATGCCAAATCAGGACAAAATAAAAATATGCAAACTTTATACAGCAAGCAAACTGACAGCAAGAGCAGCTCATAAATAGGGTGTCGTGCATTCAGATAAATGCATTTAAAATACTGATTAGTAAGTAACCTGACAGATTCTTATGTTGCCAGTGAATACGATATCGATCAGGATACGTCGAAAACTCTTCTAAGCTTCAGTTGAAATTGAATTGCAAACCAGGCTAATTACTTTACTGGACCAGATGCTCAGCACAGTTAACTCGCAAGTTGCAGCCTATGCAGAATCTACTTACACTGCCATGCAGGTACAGCCGATGCAGTTGCCATAGAACTATTCCTCTGGTAAGCCCACCCAAAGCCATGCGTATGGTGCATACCTGAGCAACACGAGCTGGCGCCTAGAGCACCTCTGCCATCCGTTCTCTCAGAGCTGCCCTTTCTAATGAGCAGTCATACTCACCTTCACGAGTGATGAGATCTCCGGTCGCACCATCCAGGATCAAAAACGTGGGTATTCCCCTGATGCCAAATGCCTGTGACAACTTGCTCTGTGCAAGAGATAATAATGATCTCAATTTTACACTTTAATTAGGATGTGTAAATGGCTGTGCTGCAGCACACAAATATGCAGGTCCAAGCAGGAGCTTAGAGGGAAAGCAAAGATTGCATACTCGTGCAATAATTAAGAAATAACGAATGGGCTCAGTCTTTCTATTTCGAGGCTTTGATGGCACTTCACAGTTAAACAGGTCGGCTAAACCAGTATGTCCAAGCAAGACACTGTCACAACAAGAAGCTGTTAAGTTCATCCAGAAGCCAAAATGATGGCATAATTTTTTGCAAAAGGGAAGCCATTCATCTGACAATTCAGCAAAACCACTCCTGTGCTGATTAACAAGTAAATAACGGAATTGATTAGAATATGACGTAATGGATTAACGGCACACACATCTGACAAGTTTCAGCAGTGCATGCCAAGTTCTAAACACAACAGATTCGTGTGAAGAACTTGGGTGTTGCATAACAGCTGCCAGGGCTGCTGTTATGCGACACCCTTTGTAGGTGAGCCTGTGGAGTCGAGATTAGGATAAGGTTAGGAGAGCCGAAGTTACTACTGCCGATCTGCAATACCTCATTGGCAGCCCGGTCCTGACATTGACCATTGTTCCGAGGACAGTGATTTAGCAGATTTAGTAATTTTGCATGCTTACCCTGTGCATGTCACCCCTAACCACGTTGTTCATGTTGTTTATCAAGTGTGATATTACTCACAATTCAAACGTGTTCCCTTGCAGCATATGTAAAGTGCCCAGGAAGAGATTGAGTTATCTGAGGCTGGCATATCAAGTGCATTATTATAATTTTAATTATTATTAGTCTTTATCGAGGTACTGTAGTTAGCCGATCGCAGGAGTTTAGCCGACACAAAAGGCATGAGTATAGGTAGACCAAACAGTCTAGCCACTGAATACGAACTGAATGGAGATAGCAAAAGAAGTAGAGTTAACACTCCAAACTCGCGATCGAGTCGAACACTCAACTAACAGGATCGCCGAGTAAACAGTAGCCAATAGGCCCCAGTGGGAGGCCATGTGTGGTTTGACTCTGCCTTGCATAAGCTAGGCAGAGGCAAATCATACATTTGGTATGGGCAAACCAAGTGTATTTAAGAAATTAGAACAGGTAACTCTCAAAATCGGCTCTGCCAGCATATCTCCTGTTGAATCTGTACGAAATCTAGGTGTCATGTTCTAAAGTGACCTTTAATTAGACGACCACATCAGCTCCACGGTCAAGTCTGCCTACTTTCAGATACATAACATTGCTAAAATTCGGGCTTGTTTAGATAAGGATACCACGTCTAAGTTGGTCCATGCATTTTGTGACATACCGACTTTACTTCTGTAACTCACTTCTTGGTGGCCTACCAGCATGAGCAGTCAGGCGATTACAGCTGGTGCAAAACTCCGCAGCTGGGCTTGTCTGTCGTGAGCGTCGCAGTTGCCACATCACGCCACTTCTCGACGACCTGTACTGGTTCCCAGTCAAGCAACGGATCGACTTCAAGGTTATGTCACTCACCTTTAATCACTTCCTTCTTTCGGCTCCAGCCTACCTATCAGATCTACCCCTCCACCGGGCCAAGCATTGTACCACCTGCTTTTCGGAATCCAACAGTTCACCCATACCTCGAACAAACCTCAAATCCTTTGGAAACCGTGCATTTAGTTCGTATGCTCCCCAAGCTTGGAACTCACTCCGACTTGTGTCACGACATCCCCTGACTTGACCACATTTACAAAGAACTTCTAAACCTATTCATGACTTATTTATGACTATTTGTGACTTCCTTCGTTGCACCTTTTTGTCGTCGTTATCTGTGATAGGTACACATATGTTCTGGTTCGTGGTGCTCGTTTATGGTCCCAATTTCTGTAAGCTGTTACCGGTACACAATGGCTGGCTGAAACCACAGCCTCGAAAAAAATCCTGGGCAGATTCTGTGTAGGCATGTCCATTGGTTACCAAAGGCAGAACCAGCATGACGTCCTGCTGCCAGTCGGTCAAGCTCACTCTTGCAGCTTTTGAATACTCTAACTCAGCTGATCCAAGCTGAATCTGGGTAATAGCGGAAGTCTCAGTGGCCATTGCCAGTGACAGCAAAGTGGGTCGTAGTGCAGTGACGGAAAGCTGGAAGTTTTGGGCAGCATCAGTGAGAGAGGCGGATTGAGATGAGAGGGACATCTGCCAAAGGCTAGTGCCATTCTGTCGCCAGATCGGCAGGCGCAGCAGCAGTAGCAGGTCGGGAAGCAGAAGTATTCCCAATCTATCGATCAGCAGGGAGGATGGAGCACCCTGGCTGCAGTCGATGAACAGAACGACAGCTGATTGCTACTCTTTGCATATATTCACCAGTAACTGGTATTTCGGTCAGAGACATTGCTTGCTGTTGTCTCATACTATACATTAGCCTACTTTGCTTGTTGGCAAGAGCTGCTCATGATCACAGTAACAGAAAAACTTGCAGCTCGGTTGTGAAAAGCTGCCCAACGAACTGCTGAGGTAGCTTGGTTGTGCACAACCATAACTAAATAAATAAATACCAGCTAGCTGATTTAACAGCCACTTTTGTATAGCAAAAGATGAGCCTTTACGGCTATCGCCACCATTTGCATCAGCGATAAATAATCGCCCACCGCAGGATTCAAACCCACGAACTCGGAACCGAGATCGTGAAAAGCAACCACCTTACCTAGTGTGCCATCAGGCTGGACGACCGAAGCCACATGCATGAACGTGCTAACATACAGAGCTTGGCATGGCAGCATGAGTGTTATTAGCCATTCTTACTATTTTACTATTCTGTTATTAGCCATTATCTGCCATTCAATGATCGATGGCCATTTTTGCAAGTTGCCGAAAGATGATAATTTCAATTTATATTCAGTCCCAAAAATTGCTGGCACTATGGCAGCACATGCTTCGACTATTACTCCGTTCGGGTAATAAGAGGATCTTCTACCGTGTGAGGCTTACTAACTATGCGCACAACAAGTGAACATAAACTTGACAGCCCACAAACAAAAGCATAATCTGTTGTTATGAGGCTACCTCACTCGATTATTCATATTTTCTATATCAGCCCAGACATGGATAACACAAGTTTCCGGTGCCTCTGCTGTAGCATTATACCGAGCCGGAATTTTACTGAAAAGGTCAGCTATTTATGTAGGGCTACTGCTGCCTGAGCCGCCTGCTGATGTCGTCCCAAAAACGTTCGATGGGGTTCAGATCTGGTGACTGGCTTGGCCACATCATCAGTACTACGCTGGGTATATAAAAAACTTTACGTGCTTTATGGACATGGCTTAGGGACGTTATCTTGCTGACAAATATACCGACTCCCAAACACTGTGTTTGCACTTTGCAAACCAACTTCCTTAACCCCCTAAACGTATATGTGTTGGTCCAGAATACTTTGATCTTATGCCGAGCTCCAAAAACTATTGCAGCAAAGCAGTCCTAACATATTTGCTTCAAAATTTCACTGGAAGCTGAAGGGACGACTTTAAATTTTCCCTTAATTATTCTTATGCCTCACTTTCGAGGACCAAATACTGTCAACTTGGTTTCGCCTGTTTATAAAACAGAATTCAAGTCGTGTTCTGCCCAGCAGGTATGGTCCTGAGCCAAGTAAAAGTAGTCTACTTAATGGTGGCTGGTAAGCAGAGGGTCGTATTGTCCAACCCACTGGAAGATGCCACTTTCCGAGAGTCTCCTACTGACTGTACCTTTTATAATGTCAAGCCTTGCAGTTTCATTGTAGGCCGTGCAAGGTCTCGAAATGAGGCAGTTTCACTGCTATATGCAACGTTATTATGGGCCCGTCACCTCTGATGCCGGTCTTTCGTGTATATATATATATATATATATATATATATATATATAATTCATTTGTATAGCACCACAAGAGAACTAAATCTCTATTCAGGCGCTTCAAATATGTCTCAGGGCTCGAGCCCACGACCTCAGCCAGACCTTAGTCGGGGTGAGCACCTTAACCGCAGGACCAACACAGTTCATGACTGGCAAGACTCAGCTGTGAAAGCCATTGACCCAGCTCTCGGTAAATATGCTGATATTGCAGGAAATGGTGAATCTGCTAATCAAAAAACCAGTGTCAAATCTCAAGATTGCAATCGCCTTGCTGGTGAAGTACTGTCAGCATCTCCTTAACATTGTCACAGTAGCACTTTGTGTCAGGTATTTGCAGCTACAAGTGGAAGCCAGAAGTATGGGTACTGTGTGGACATAAGTGCTATCACTGCATTCGCTACAGAGTAGTGCAAGGAATTAAAATGCAGATTGAAACAATGCTGTAAAAACAAAAAGGTATCATTTCTTTTACAAACGGCAAATAGGTCAGCTAAAACGGTCCAATTTTTCCATTTGCTTTTTAGCAGGACGACTACAGTCACTGAAGAGGTTGCACTTAATAACTATAGGCTGGCTTGAGTTCCTGATTGCTTGTTCTGTGGCTTTGGTGTTTTCTCTGGCAAGTCCAAACGCTGAGAATTAAGGGTTGCTGGAATTTTTTGCGACAGGGTGTAGATTCACCCTAATCAGATCTGTCTTCACTTCAGTACAGCCAAGTGTGTGATGAAGTATTGCAGAAAGAGACAGAGAGAGAGAGAGAGAGAGAGAGAGAGAGAGAGAGAGAGAGAGAGAGAGAGAGAGAGAGAGCGAGAGAGAGAGAGAGAGAGCAAAAGAGATAGATAGAGGGAGGGAGAGAGAGAGAGAGAAAGGGAAAGACAGAAAGGGACTGACAGACAGAGAGCCGTCGGTCGGTCGGTGGCCCTAGTGGCTCATAGTGACTTGGCTCCTGGTAGCCATCGAGCTGCTAAAATATGCTTGGTAGCCGTCGACATCATAGGTTTCTAAGCAGCACCCCACCTAGGTTCCTGCCATGCCAATAGCCAATGGAAATAAAGGAATGGTGCTGGATGGCTGCTCGGCAGAGGCACCAATATGCTTCTGATCTTACCTTTGCTTTGCAGCAGGCCGGCCTCCCAGTATCTGCATGAAATGTTCTGGCAGTACCAGAACACCAACCGGCACTCCAGAGCATAATGGGGTGGCTGATCATTTATTAGAAACAATGGCCAGGAAATCTACCTGGGATCGATGGGCTGCACAGCAAGTCAGGTCGCTAGAGCAGCAGAGCTGTGAGCATGTCATGCATGCAATGCCACTGCTGCTCCTCCCAGAGGGACCAGCTGTGAGCGACTGGCTCAATATATGGCTGCACAAAATTAACAGCTCACCTGATCCTATTTTACCAAGATCATCTGCTGTGCTCTAAAAGAATTGCCTTTACAGCAAGCACTACACGGTTGTAAAACGTGTGTGTATATCGTTGGATGCTATCGAAAAAGGCTGCACTACCAACCCTGGTTCTTAGCCTAGATGTAAGCAGATTGTACTTTGCGACCTTGGTCGTGGGTTCGAGTACAGCAGAAAACTATCGATCACCAAGTCCTTCTTGAGCGTCTCTCAGCTCGCCTGGGCAATACTGGCACTGCTCTGCAATGGTTCAGCTTCTACCTCAGTGGAAGACTCCAGAGAATAGATGTGAATAGACAAAGATCATCCGAGGATCCCCTTAAATATGGTGTATCTTAGGGCTCCGTACTAAGTCGAGATCTTTTATCACGGTTTATATGCAATGCAATGTAATGTATCTCAGTCTGTAACTCCACAAAGTCGCAAAGGCAATGTGGGTATTACGAGTTTTGTATAGCTCATTCACAGCCTTAGCAGCTTTGGGTATGCATTTCGTAGTCAACAGACTTCATCTAACAAAACAAACAGAAAGTGGGAAGCATAGCAGAGTCAGGAGAACAGTTGAGGTAGTGAGTAGCATGGAAGTAGCAGCTCGGTACCACTGAAAAGAATTAACCATAGTGAGCAGCAGGATAGTATTTGTCGTTGTGCAAGAATCATGGAAGCGAGTTCCACAGTTTAGGACCTGCAGAGCTAAAGCTTGTTTTGCCAACGGTCTTCAACTTCCCCCTCTTGCTAATGCAATAGCCACCAAAATCTAGGCTTTCAAGTTCATGCTGATGACACTCAGTGGCACGTTTGCTTTGATCGCTCCCAGCCCGTCGTAGCAAGCTGTATTCCCCAAACTCCCGTGCTGCTTGTATTGATAACATCAGCACATAGATGGCAGCACATTTTCTTAAATTGAATGATGATAAAACCAATTTAATAGTGATGGGCAAACCAAGCGTGACTCATAAATAGGAAAGGCTGATGCTCAAAATCGGCTCTGTCGGCATATCTTCTGTTGAACCTGCACGAAATCTAGGTGGCTTGCTCCAAAGTGACCATTCGTTAGACGACCATGTCACCTCTATATTAAAGTCTGCCAACTTTCAGTTGCATAACATTGCTAAAAGTCGGGCTTTCTTAGACAGGGACACAGATTCCAAATTGGTCCATGCGTTTGTAACGTCCCATTTTGACGTGTGTAACTCTCTGCTTGCTGGCCTACCTACATTAGCAATCAGACAATTACAGCTGATGAAAAACTGTGCAACTGGGCTTGCCTGTCGTAACCGTCAGAGTTACCACATCACATCACTTCTTGTCGACCTGCAGTGGCTATCACAAAAGCAACGAACCGACTTTAAGGTTTTGTCGCTCACTTTTAGGTGCCTTCAATCTTTGGCTCCAGCCTACCTGTAATATCTACTTCCCAACCAGGCCAAGCATAGTATCACCTGCTTTTCGGAATCTAACTACTTAACTATACCTCCTATAAACCTCAAATCCTTTGAAGACCGTGCCATTAGTCCGTACGCTTCCAAAGCCTAAAACTCCCTCCTGACCAGCCTCAGGTCATCTCCTGACTTGTGCAAATTGAAGAAACTAAAACCGCATCTACTTATGACAGCATTCAATGGGTCCCTGTGATTCAACCTTAATGTGCTATGTGTGCTGACACTGTGCATTCTACCACTAACCACAATTGCATGCTGCCCCTGTGCATGTCACCCCTAACCATGTTACTAATAACAATACAATTGATCAAGCGCCCTCAGAGGACTCAATCTCTTTCTAGGCACTGTACATTTGCTGCAAAGGAAAACGCGATTGAATGCCTAGTAATATCATGATTGATAAACAACATTAATAACAGGGGTGACATGCATAGGGTCAGCATGCAATGTAATGTAATGTATCTCTGTCTGTAACTCCACAAAGTCATACAGACCATGTGGGTGTTATGCAGGAGAGTTTTTGTATAGCGCACTCACAGCCTAAGCGGCTTTCGGTACGCATTCGGATGCCAACAGACATCGTCTCACGCAACAAAGAGAAAGTGGGAAACATAGCAGAGTCAGGAGAGCAGTTGAAGAAGTGAGTAGCATGGAAGTAGCAGCTCAGGGTTGCTGAAAAGAATGAGCCATAGTCGGCAGTAGTAGAGTAGTTGTCGTTGGGTAAGAATTGTGGAATCGAGTTCCACAGCCTAGGACCTGCAGAGCAAAAGCTTCCGTCCCCAACGGTCCTTAAGCAGAAGAATGGAACAGCTAATTTATTGTCCAGACAGGACATGGGGGCACGAACCGGCTGAAACTGATGCAGCAGTTCAGCTAGGTATGAAAGAGCCAAGCCATGGCAGGCTTTGTGGGTCAGTGTAAGAACTTTGCAAATGTGGTTGGTAGCCGCATGCACAGTGTCAGCATGCATAAGCACATCAAGGACGAATCACGGGGATCCACTAAATGCTGTACCAAATAGGTGGCTTTTGAGGTTCTTTTTAAATGTGGTCAAGTTAGGTGATGTCGTGATACAAGTCAGGAGTGATTTCCAGGCTTTGGAACCATATGAACTAAATGCACCGTCTCCGAGGTTTGTAGGACGTATTGGTGAACTGTTAGATTCCGACAAGCGGGTGGTACGATGCTTGGCATGTTTGGGGGAGTAGGTCTCAGAGATAGGTTGGAGCGAAAGTATGAAGTGACCTAAGAGTGAGCGACAAAACTTTGAAGTCGATTTGTTGCTCGACTGGGAGGCAGTACAGGTCAGCGAGAAGTGATGTGATATGGTAACCGTGATGGTTGCGACAGGCAAGCCTAGCTGCAGAGATTTGCACCAGCTGTAATCGCCTGATTGCACATGCCGGTAGGCTAGCAAGCATGCTAATGTTGTTTATTGAGCACGCTACTAACCAACTACTACTAACCATTCAATCGTGCTTCCTTTGCAGCAATTGTAAAGTGCCTAGAAAGAGTTCTCTGAAGGTACTTTATCAAATTTATTACTATTATTATTATTATAGCTAATCTTGATTTCTGTTTCAACCACGAGTGCTGCTAAGGTTCCTTCTGGTGGCCGCTTTATTAATGATGCTGCTATATAAGCTAACTTATAGTTTAACTTTACCAGGGGCCCAACTTGCACCAAAAAGACTAAATAGGAGCCTACACAGCATAAAAAGTTGTAAGAAACGAAGCAGATGATAATAATAATTCACGTAGTGGCATTAAGAGAGGGCAAGCTGGTGGCACCAACAGCTATCTTTGAGTAACAGCAAACGTTCCCACTAGTTGGGCATACTACTAACAAAGTCACCATCGTTGACCGAACAAAGGAAACGGGTAGAAGCAGGTCTTAGAGTAACCAACAAAACGACCGGTTTGCCAGGTTGACCGATGTCGGCCACCCGGAAGTTTCCATCGGACCTCTTGCAGCTGCCCTCACTAAATATGGTCATGGATCTCAGGGAAGAATTTTAGGGAAGGATCCAGTGCATGCGCTGGACAGAAAAGAATCGGAAGCTGCTGCAGGCGCTGCCGTGCAGTCGTTGGGTAGTCAGTGGAACGGATCAGAGCGACTAGACAAGCCGTATTGTCATGCTGGTTCGTCAAAGCTCGACAAGCCTGAAGTTCGAGTAACCGATGCAGAAAGCAGTTCTGGCCGGATCCAAGTTTCAGCCTGTGATACAACTGATAAAGCTCGAACTCGAAGAGAAGTTGATTTATCAAAACCTTCCTTTCTAGCGACAGAGCAAGATTACAGCCTTGCAATCGACGTTACGGTGACGAGCCTGAAACCGATTACCTCATCCATAACCTGGCAGCCTCGAGGTCTTCATGCTGTTCAGTCTTTTCCCACCATTGAATCTCAATTCTGGCTAATGGTTAGAATCACCGGCTAATATACAGCATTTACGAGACGACCAGCCATGGCCAGGCAGGCTTGCAAGCCAACGTGCAGTATTCAGCAAGCTCTAGCTAGGCAGCCAGATGGCTAGCTATCCTCCCCTTATCGAAAGCTTGCCAGTGGGCTTTCCAACGTAAAGCAGGCAGCCATGGCTTGTCGGCGACAAACAGAAGCTATCTTAATTGGCTTGCTGACATTTAGTACACAAGCTGTGGCAGTATACAGGCTCCAAGGTGTCTCCCCATTGATTGGGCTGAGACCCCTTCCTAGTGCAACACTCGCAAATGGACGCCAGGCGGTTGATGGAGGAAGGCTAATGGATGAACGCAGCCCAGGGCACTGACAGACAGACAAGAGCCACCGGATTGGCACGACCAGTGCAGCTAGCAATCTGAAACTGCTGCCTACCAAGCTAGCGACTCTCTCGGTGAAATTCGTAACCAATTAACTGGCTCGGCACACTCACTAGGTCAGCTGCAGAAGTTACAAATGACCCCTATATCAAGTCCGCCGGCATCCTACTGCATGTGCCTCGACTGCAACCGGTGGCTCAAGGTCAATGACCAGCAACATTGTGGCCGGCTAGATGCATTCGCCTAGGCAGACCTGCAAGCGAATAAGCCAGGTTTACTCAGCACTCGACTGCCTAATGTGACCGCGAAGTTCAATCCTCCACCAGACTCGCCACTCGGCAGCTGCGAAGCAACTCGTGCAACCCACCTGGGCATCGCGGTTCTTGAAGTCGAGGGCGAGCCACGGCATTCCTTCGAAATAAGAGTTGAATCTGGCCTCATCCTGGTCCGAGCTCACGAAAATGATGTCAAAGTTCTGGCCAGCGGCAGTGGCTTTGAAGGTCGTGTACCATTTGGCGAGCTCAGGAGTGAAACCACGGCAGGGCGGACACCAGTGAGCTGAGAAGTACAGACCGACGATCCGCCCTGGACCAAACAGCGAGTCCGCGTCCACTTTCGCTTTCGCCTTGTTGATTATGTGGTCGCCGACAGTAGCTCTGACGGAATCCATAGCTAGAGAGGCAGGCTACAGAGCAAAGACCGACGGAGTCCAAACGGGCTACCGTTACCAGGTGGTGATAATCGGCCGGTCGTCTGGGCTACGGCTCGCCGACGCCGAACCGTGCCGTAACCCTGGGAACATTTAACCTCTTGCTGCAACACGTCACACATCGCTAACAAAAAATGAGTGATATATATTCAAAGGTATTTATTTGTTTTAAATTTTTCGTGCAGAGGTCTGAGCCACAGCACCTTATCGAAGACAACGCTGAGCAATCAGGTGACAGAGCTGCTGACCGGTGGGCGTGCCGAGTTTACACCAACCCAGCGCCTACCGGTACGTCTAAAAGAGCGGCGAGTAGTACATATTTCCGGATGGAGGCTTTTTCGACACTTACAGAAGCATCCTAAAATGTATTTCATTGTTTATTTGACAGCTAGTGAGCTACGTTGTGAGTAAGTGAGCGATTGAGCTACGTTTGTTTATCAAGCACGATATTACTCACGATTCAATCTCGCTTCCCTTTGCAGCAAATGTAAAGCGCCTAGGAAGAGATTAAGTTATCTGAGGGCACTTTATCAAGTGCATTATTATTATTATATTAATATTATTTCTGTTAATTCAAGTTTGTGTTTCTATGTATGCATGATTCGATCATAGACACTGTGCACGCCGGCACACTGCCAGTGCAGGCAGACCATAAGTGTCCTAAACCACCCCAGGGTCAAATAGCTGGTGGCTGTGGACTAGGGACAGGTCGGTGGTCAGCTGTGGTCTGACGACTGTGGTTTATCCACAGGCTGGCTTTTTCCTCCCGCCAACTCACGGGATGAGTTGTGGTTGGTAGGGAGTGGGAAGGAGGGAGGAGGGAACGCCAACCGGGTAGAGGGGAGTCGAATGGGAGTAGGGGCCGAAGGGACCCGTGCTCTCCGTGTGTTGTATTTACACGGTAGCCGATGAAAAATGTTAAGAATGGTTAGTTTATTTGAAGTTTGCATATTAAAAGATAAACTAATTATAAATGCATTCACAAATTTTGGTGGTTGTGAGATGAATAGAACATGGTCAATAAAATTGTTATTTAAGACCTTTTTAAACCGGAAGTATCATCGAGCTCAACAAAATGTTGGTGGTGGTCATCGGCTGACTCTCTGCTGTGCGAATAAAAGCTATATTAATTGCACTAGGAGCATTGTTTTCGTGAGATGTGGTTGACTCGACACAACTAGGCCGAAAACATCGAGCTCGTTTCGATGAAACAGCAGCGTGCTAAATCAGCCGGATCACGGCTGATATTTATTTTTATTGGTTGCTAAATTACAATGGCTGGGAGCCGATCCTGCAATAATCGATGGCCCAGGCATGATAAAAAGGAGAAGCCGCGTAGTTAGCAGTCAGCTGTGATTCCGGAGTTGGCCAGAGCATTTGAGCTCTTAATTATATTAATGCACTCGATAAAGCGCCCTCTGAGAACTTAATCACTTTCTAGGCGCTTTACATTTGCTGCAAAGGGATTTGACCACGGAGCCATCGGTGTACGTCATGGTCTCTATTTAACGCCTGCAAAAACAAGCTGCTGTTCGCAGTTTGAAATTCCCGAAGCGGCAGGTACGCGATACCACACAGAGCACCGAAGCAAGCTCAATGACGTTTACGACACTGACGCCGGCGCAGGCCAGTATTCGACTGCCCTGCTAGGTGTCCTCGACGTAACTCCCAGGCCTCTGCCGCCCGTACTTACATATCACTGCCATAAATCACAAGAGCCCATAAACCAACGGTAGTATCATAATCTCTGCTGACCTATAAATAACTGCATAAATGCTATTGCCCCTTAAAATACTAACAGGTCAATATTGCCTCAAACCCCTTGATCTAGATAAAATCGGGCAGCAAAAACTCAGGGCACCATAACAGCGAAGTAATAATATATGTGGTCCTTATCTGAATTCTCATTTAGAACGAGGCTAGGTAACGAGGCTAGCTTTGGCACATCGCCGAGCCATACCTCTTTCAAGCGCATCACCAGTCTTCAATGCCACCGCGCAGGGCTTCCTGGAATTTTCCCTAAAGCCTACCGCTGTCCTTTAGTTGTCAGCCGTCGTCACCGGGACTGCAACTGGTGCCGAGTCGTGCGTCACCTGTGAGACAGAGGTCTCGAGCCTCATCTTTTTATACAACTGCCTCGAAAGTCAACGGCACCGAGGCGCAGTTCGCCTCGCAGGACCGTGTAGCTTCTGTGGCTTGAGCTGCATCATACCCAAACGGCACGTCGAAACCCAACGGTGCGCGGCTGCCAGTCACCTCAAAGTTGTAGCACCGAACTGGCCTGACGCAGTTTTAGGGCGAAAACGAATTGCTCAGCAGGAAACACCTCTATCATAGAGCCTCGAACAAGATGGTGCAGCCATCGTAGTAGGACAATGAGGTAATTGATAATGGCTGGCATGTCAAACCTAGAGTCCCAGCTAGCAATTTAAGAATACAGCAACGCTTGCCCAAGGTCGCTGTCGCCGACATTCGCTCTAGAGTTGACAGCGACCCGCGAGGTTTCGCAAAGTAAGGTGCCAGTACACCGGACGGTATCCGCGACTGCGGCGGCCCACAAAACGGCCCGCCCGCCGACGACGGCCGTCCGCATGAAGGCAGCAGCGGTCGAGTTCAGCGATACTGCAAGCCCTGCTATGCTGGTCTCAGCTGACTACGACGTCGGTTCGAGCTGCTACTACGACACCGGTCTGCACTGCGACTACGATGCCGGTAGGAAGCCAGTTAGTGCTGCCGGAGCTGCTATGTTGACAAGACGAGCCGGCGATGTATAAGCAACCAAGGCAACGGAGACTGCCGAAACACGTTCGGCAAAGGGAGGAGGCACGAACCCATTCCCTGGTTGTGGAGAAGGCCGATGTCTGCCACAGCGGTGGCTTAAAGCTGGTGGCCTACTCATCCAGCTAGTCACCAAAGGCCGTGGTTTGGTGTGCCTCCTACGAGTAATTGTCACGTAGCCTCTAAAAGCAACCGATGCTCAGTCGGCCACTGTTGGGAAGAGAGGATGTTGGGTCCGCCTGGCTTATCCACCCACCGAGCTATTCCGGTCGAGACAGCGGATCCACTTGCAGCAGTTGCTTCCCGGCCCTGGTGCTGGCCGTGCGGCCCGGTTCCCCGTTTCCGCAATAAACGGCATCTGTTTGAGCCGTCTTGATCTGTGCGCGACTGCCCGCACAAATATAACATCGTGATATCAATAGAAGTGGCTGGTTCTTAACTTGTGACGAGGGGACGCAGAGATCTTTGAGTTTATTGGTATTGGCTGGCTTGTCAACCCCATTGTCACGGTTAGTTAATAATAATAATAATGCACTTGATAAAGCGCCCTCAGAGAACTGAATCTCTTCCTAGGCGCTTTAAATTCGCTGCAAAGGGAAATGCAATTGAATGGTGACTAAATCATGCTTGATAAACAACATGAATAACATGGTAAGGGGTGACATGCACAGGGTCAGCATGCAAACGTGGGAAGTAGCAGCATGCACAGTGTCAGCACGCATAGGCACATCAAGGACGAATTACAGGGACCCACTAAATGCTGTCCTAGATATGTTTGTTTTTAAGTTCTTTTTAAATGTGGTCAAGTCAGGGGATGTTCTGACGCAAGACCGGAAGGAGTTCCAGGCTTTGGGAGCATACGAATTAAATGCACGGCCTCCAAAGGATTTGAAGTTTGAACGAGGTATTGGTAGACTGTTGGATTCAGAAAAGCGGGTGTTACGATGCTTGGCCTGGTGAGGGATTAGATCTGAGAGATAGACTCTAGCCAAAGAGGGAAGTGACCTAAAATTAAGCGACAAAACCTTGAAGTCAATCCGTTGCTTGACTGGTAGCCAGTTCAGGTCGGCGAGAAGTGGTGTGATGTGGCAACTGTGACCCTCACGACAGACAAGCCTAGCTGTGGAATTTTGCACCAGCTGCAATCGCCTGATTGCACATGCTGGTAGGCCAGCAAGCAGTGAGCTACAGAAGTCAATACGGGATGTCGCAAATACATGGAACAACTTATACATGGTATCATTATCTAAACATGCCCGAATTTTAGCAATGTTATGTAGCTGAAAGTAGGCAGACTTGATTGTGGAGCTGATGTGGTCGTCTAACGAGAGGTCACTTTGGAACATGACACCTAGATTTCGAGCTGATTTAACAGGAGACATGCTGCCAGAGCCAATTGGGAGTATCAGCCTTTCCAATTTCTGAATCACACTGGGTGTGTCCATAACTAGTAAATGAGTTTTATCATCGTTTAGTTTTAGAAAATTTGCTGCCATCCATGTGTGGATGTCATCAATACATGCAGCTTGTGAGTCGTGAGAATTCGAGGTGCTCGAAGGCTGGGAGGGGTCAAAGCAAAGGTACAACTGGGTGTCGTCTGCATAGAAGTGAAAGTCTAGATTGTGCTTGGCATTCACATCAGCAAGAGGGAGAGTATAAACCGTGAAAAGAACCGGACCTAGCACGGAGCCCTGAGGTACCCCATATTTCAGAGGTTACTAGGATGATGTTTGTCCATTCAAGTATAAATAAAAAAATAAATATATATATATATATTTTTATAGGTGTTTGTGTGTGTGTATGTGTGTGTGTGTGTGTGTGCATACACACACACACTCACACACACTCACGCACGGGCCTGGTGGTTTGTCCACCGAAGCTGGCCTGGACATACTGCCGGCGATAGCTGCTAGAAATCGGGCACAGCCCATGACGGTTACAACTTCCGCCTATGCCGCTCGGAGGTAGAAAGACATTTTGTCATGCACTGAGCCACCGCCCGCCGATGCAGCATGCAATCACAACACGAGGTAACCTGGTCCTGCGCCGCCCAATCAGAGTTCGTCCGGCCACCGTTCGAACCTGTAAGTCGGTGGGCCTGCCATTCGTCCACTGTCCGGCTCTTAAACCGGTCCTGATAGCAAACAACGGCGTCGAACATTGTTGGCGTCACTGCACCGTTCGGCGGCAGCAAGGATGATCTGATGGTGCCGGTCCGAAACAATACCGGTAAGTATGTAGCCATCGCCAGGTCTTTCCTGACCGCTTGCTATCGGTTGGCAGTGCGGTGGCCCTTCATGTTCAGGGCTTTCGGCAGCTGGCGGCCAAGCAACGAAGCCTGCCTGGCTGACCGCCAATAGAGAAGGACGTTGAGGCGGCTCTGCGTCTCTGACACCAATACACCGGCTCGAAAGACATCTGGTCCCTGTTCCTGAACCGAGAGAGATCCGGGTAGCACCCGCGACCCCGGCAGGGCAGGACACCGCCGGCTAATGTTTATATACGTGTTAAAAGTATTTCAATAAATTTATATTTGCCGAGCTGGTTTTGTCTAGCGGTTAAGGTGCTCGCCCCAACCGAGGTCTGGCTGAGGTCGTGGGCTCGAGCCACGAGGCATATGTGAAGCGCCTGAATAGAGATTAAGTTCTCTTGAGGCGCTATACAAATCAGTTATATATATATATGTTTATTTATATATATATATATATATATACATGCGTATAAGTGCCCGTCGTGGGAGTATCGGCTGCCTAGCTGTACAATAGCTGTGCAAAGCTACTTCAGAAAAGCAAATGAAGCCACATTCAAAAGTCAGGTAGATTTATTTTAAAGGTAGAGCAAAGAAGTGTGAAGCATCCATACTACGTCACCACCTGGACTGAGCTAGAAAGCTCTGTCAGCGACGGACCGACGGATAGAAAGTGTGAAACTATTGGATGGTATCTCGCTGTCTAGCTAGAAGACAGCTTGATACAAGATCCTCGACAGCAGTTTCTAGCTATCGCTGCTTGAATAGCAGAGAAAACGTGCTGAGCGCCGCTAGCAGGATCTCTGATCGTATTCATCGAATTCTAGGTCCTCCGAGGGAATTTGAGTCCCTCTGGATCTTCCACTACATGCTGCCGACCTAAAGCCAAGGATATGCTGGCTTGGAAACACAGGCAACTACTTAAATGTGGTAAACGCGAGGAAATTCTAGAATATCTAGTCATATTAGGTAGTATTCATAAGGCAAGAAATATTCACGAGGCAAAACAGCAGAAATAGGGTTCAGGCTGAAATTAAAATTGGCCATAGAGCGAACGCTGTAATTCAAGAGGAGTGGCAGTTACCAAAAAGCTGTATCCACTCTTTGATTTCTCAACATCTTCCCGCACATTCAACTCCGCTAGTCTCCCTTGCAAGATGCGTTACTGATATTCTCACTTGGATTGCAGCAAACATTTTCGAGTGGAATGCGAATGAAGCATGAGATTCCTTTCTATTTATCTAAAACATCATAGAGGCACCGTTAGAAGCGTATGCTTGAATGCCGCTTCAAGAAGTCTGGGTCTGAGACCAATCTAGGCAGTTTCAAATCCTTCCTCTATGTCCACACACAAAAGCTGAGAAACGATAGCTCATCTATCCTACCATTTCATTTGTCACTCAAAAAGTGACGTCCTCCCAGCTACACGAAAAATAAATTTACGAGCCAGTGAATAGTTTGCTTGACAAGTATCAGCAGTCTCACTGCCCAGTTATCAACTGGAAGGCTGATAGGTATTACACCTTCATCTTCGTTGAAAAAATACTGCACATTCGTACCTCCATAAAGCAAAGTGCTGCGACAAAACCTGTGAACTCCTTTGAGAAATGTTCAGAGGTTTGTCGAAACAAAGGGAATATCTTTCCTAACATCACCCTTAACAATGTTATTTATGTTGTTTTATCGTGCATGATATTACTTACCATTCAATCACGTTTCCAGTTGCAGCAAATTTAAAGCACCTGGAAAGACAATGAGTTCTCTGAGGGTGCTTTATCAAGTGCATCACTATTATTATTATCACTATCTTAATCAAAAAGAATAAAAAGAGTCGTCTTCTGAAGATCCAATACTATAATCTCGCTGGTATGTAATGCCTAATTAACTAAGTCCAGTGATAATTTAGGTTTTTGGTACCACTCTGTAGAAATGTACCCTAGAGTAGGCGGACCCACTGACATTCGATATGTCGGGCTGGGCGTTGCCTTGCCCCGGAAGGGAAAAGTCTGGGGTCAGCTCCCAGAGTTCCGAGGACGGGAACTGGGTACAACGTGCTCGCTCTCTTTCGGCGGAAGCTCTCGACGGTGTTGGATGTCCGCTCCGTCTACCACAGAGTACTCAGCTAGCCGGGTCTTGGACGGCGTATGCTTGTACTGGTGAGACGGAGTCCTGCGACGGTGCCACTGTGGAAGCCGACTGAGCACTAACACGTTTGTTCGCGCTTGCGGCGTCATCCCGTGCCCCTGTAGTTTACCTTGTACAGGAACTTCCTCTGTAGGCTTGTTTAGTGCCCTCCTTTGTATAGCGCATGCGTGTGTATTATATAAAGTGTTGTGTACCCGATTGATCACGCGTGAACCACTGTTACCGAAGGGCCCGGCGTAACGACCCAGAACGGACATAGATAGTAGCGAGCCATAGTGGGAGTTAGTAATAAGTTGTTACAAAGTGTTTCAATTCGGTCATAATTGGTCCAACACTTCGAAAGCTTGCATTTGATTCAGAGGTCCTAGCAAACTCACATCAGTGAACCAAATCTCCATTCATGGTTTTTTGTCAAAGATTGCGAAAAAGACTAGCTAAGTAGTAATAATACCTCGTACAAACCTTAAATCCTTTGGAGACCGTGCATTTAGCTCGTATGCTCCCACAGCCTGGAACTCCCTCCCGACCTGCATCAGAACATCCCCTGACCTGACCACATTTAAAAGAAACTTAAAAACATACCTATTTAGGACAGCATTTAGTGGGTCCTTGTGATTCGTCCTCGATGTGCTTATGCGTGCTGACACTGTTCATGCTGCCACTAACCACATTTGCATGCTGACCCAGTGCATGTAACCCCTAACCATATTATTCATTTTGTTTGTTTTTCAAGCATGATTTTACTTACTATTCTATTGTGTATCACTTTGCAGCAAATGTAAAGCGCCTAGAAAGAGATTAAGTTCTCTGAGGGCGCTTTATCAAGTGCAATATTATTATTATTATTATTAAGAATTAGCGAAGCCACTTGTAGATCATTTTGAACAGAATAAGTTGTCGGAAAAATTTCAGTGGGAATTCAAGTGACACCACTCCACCATAGCTGCTGCCCCCATTGAGACAAACGATATCTTAGCAGAAAAGGTTGTGGTTACGTCACTATCCTGGTCCTGTTTGATGTATCAGCTGCGTTTGACTGTTTTGATCTAGTATGCGATAATGGACCACCCATCTGTTAACGGATGCCGAGCAACATTCCTACTCAGACGCTCAAGGCCTGCCATGGCTTCGCTCCATTATACTTGTCTGAGCTAATGCACCAGGATCAGCCTCCTCGTATCTTCAGGTCTCCTGTGGTCAATAAATTGGTAATTCCATTACATATGCATGAAGACCACGTACAACAGAAGCTCATGGTCTGCAGGTTCTATGCTGTGGAGCTTGCGTCCACAATCCTCAGGAAACAACATCTACCCTCCAGCTGACGATATCAGATCATCTTTTCCAGCCGTCGTGAGCTGCTACTTCTGTGTATAAGCCACAAACTCAACTGCCCTCCTTAATCAGCTATGCCACCCAGTTTCTCTTCGCTTTGTGAGATTAAGTTTATTAGCTATAAAATGATGAAGAAAGCCGCTTAGGCTTTGACCGATTAGTACTTGTGCCTTCGTGGAGCTACCGATGGATATTCATTACATTTTTGTGTATCCTGCACTGGCTTCACATCAAGCGTCGCGTCAACTTTTTAACGTAATGTAATGTAATGTATCTCCGTCTGTAACTTCCCAAAGTGACACAGACTATGTGGGTGTTACGCAGAAGAGTTTTGTATAGTGAAATCGCAGCCTAAGCGGCTTTCGGTACGCATTTGGTTGCCAACAGACATCATCTCACGCAACGATGAGAAAGTAAGAAGAATAGCTGAGTAAGGAGAGCAGTTGAGGTAGCGAGTAACATGGAAGTGGCAACTCTGATGACTCGCTAGGTAAGGCGGTTGCTTTTCACAACCTCGGTCCTGAGGTCTGGGGAAGGTTTAAATCCTGCGATGGGCGATCCTTTATTACCACTGCAAGCGGTGGTGATAGTAAAGGTTCTTTGTCACTATACAAAAGAGGCTGTTAAATTAGCTAATATTATTTTCGGGGCCATTGAATGGATGTGCTATAGCCGGCTACTTTAAGTTCCAAGCACTCAAATTATAGTTCCTCTATTTTTTTGCTTCCACCGACCTATCGGATTAACTTGTATTATGGCTGCAAATAATACCGCATGGTCTTCTAACTCAAGACATATAGCTGGGCTTCTAATGCACCAAGAATCCTTTGCATACCATGCCTTCCGTTCCTAATCTTCAAACATCCAAAACTCTAAAATCCCCGACATGACAGCACCAAGAAAGGCTCTGGAGAATTTATTAATAATAATAATAATAATATTAATGCACTTGATAAAGCACCCTCAGAGAACTTAATCTCTCTCTAGGCACTTTACATTTGCCGCAAAGTAAGATGCAATTGAATGGTAAGTAAAATCATGCTTGAAAAACAAACAAAATGAATAATATGGTTAGGGGTGACATGCACAGGGTCACCATGCAAATGTGGTTAGTGGCAGCATGCAGTGTCAGCACGCATAAGCACGTGAAAGACGAATCACAGGGACCCACTAAATGCTGTCCTAAATAGGTGTTTTTAGGTTCCTTTTAAATGTGGTCAGGTCAGGGGATGTTCTGACGCAGGTTGGGAGGGAGTTCCAGGCTTTGGGAGCATACGAGCTAAATGCACGGTCTCCAAAGGATTTAAGGTTTGTATGAGGTATTTCTAGACTGTTGGATTCCGAGAAGCGGGTGGTAACATTGCTTGGCCTGATGGGGGAGTATGTCGGAGAGATAGGCTGGAGCCATAGAATGACGGGACCTAAAAGTGAGCGACAAAAACCTTGAAGTCAATCCGTTGCTTGACTGGTAGCCAGTGCAGGTCGGCGAGAAGTGGTGCATTGTGGCAACTGCGACGCTCACGACAGACAAGCCTAGCTGCCGAGTTTTGCACCAGCTGCAATCGCCCGATCGCACATGCCGGTAGGCCAGCGAGCACGCAATACAGACCTTCAAGAGACTTGAAAGCAACGCATCAAAAATGAATCAAAACTCTGCAGTCAGGCTTGTCTGTCGTGAGCAGTTGCAACATCACACCACTTTTCGCCGACCTGCACTGGCTCCCAGTCAAGCAACGGATCGACTTCAAGGTTTTCTCCCCTACTTTTAGGTCCCTTCCTTCTTTGACTCAGCCGGCCAATCAGATCTACTCCCCCACCAGGCTAAGCATCGTGCCGTCCACTTTTCGGAATATAACTGTTAACCTAGTCTTCATACAAATCTTAAATCCTTTAGAGGTCGTGCCAGTAGGTCGTACGCTCCATAAGTCTGGAACTCATCCCCCCACCGACTTCCGTCTCGACATCCCCTGACTTGACCATATTTAAGAAGAAATTTAAAACGCACCTATTTATGACAGCATTTAGCAGAACCAGTGACTCATTCATTATGTGCTTATTAGTGCTGACAATGTGCATGCTGCGACTAAACATACTTGCATCCTGACCGTGTACACGTCACCCCTAACCATTTTGGTCTTGTTGTTTATTGAGCATGCTACCACTAACAATTCTATCGTGCTTTGCAGCAAATATAAAGTACCTAGAGAGAGATTAAGTTCTCCGAGGGAGCTATATCAAATGCATTACCATTATTATTATCATTATTATTAATATAATCAGTACCCATGCGAGTGTCACTGGTGCATTGCGAAGCGAAACTATTACGGCGAAAAACTCTATTGAGTTTGGTGGTGCTGATTTAGCGCAAAGATTGATTCGCATACCGCCCATCTGTTAACATAAAATATGAAATGCCTTTTGTCTGCTACAACGGTAGAAATGGCCGCGAAAAATTCTATTGTATTTTGCCAAAAGTTATACACCGGAAATATTCAGATGGGTTTGATTTTTGTATAAAAGTTCACTTGGCGCGAGAACTTGGGGCAACACATAGGGCAAACGAAATTACGAGATAAAATGGCTTTCAGCTGGGTTATTAAGAAGGCCCAGGAGACTATTTCAGGTTGCTACTCGCCAGAAGATGTAAATTGTCACGTGGTAATGCTCCTGACTGGCAAAGTACAAAAACGCACGAGTTATTTTACTCTACGTGGATTGAATATGAAAATATGAAAAATCAACTCCGACGGGCTTAAGAAATCGCAAATTTGAGTACTGGTTGGATACATCAGTTTGCGGATGTGTTCAACATGAGACAGCGGCCACTGGCGGATATCGATAGCATGAACCACCATTATTGCCACTTCAGAGATTTTTTCTGCGCAAAAATAATAACTGCGATCTTAGCTAAGGGCACCATAAGGCCACCCAAAGAAGGCTAGTTAAGCCAACGTCCTTGCAACACCAATCTTAAAGATTTCATCTGGGTTTACCACAATATCCGCCACAGCTGCAGCCAGAGTGCCATGCCAGCAAACTGGCAAGCCGGCCCAGATAGCATGCCTCTGTACCATTGTCATTACACATTGCCTCATTACCTCATTATTGCTCATTGCCCGAGATGGTTGCAGCAGTTTCTATAAATTTTTTAAGCATTACTCAGTTAAACTTAGCAGTTTGTGATCCAGAAGGAAATGCAACCTTCAACTGCGAGTCCAACTTCACCGGTATGTACGCCACTCACCTGCCAGCTTGCGTCCAATACTGCCGTCGTCGTTATCCGCCACCAGTAGGTGGGGGTTTTTCCATTCGTCATTCTCTTCGGTGCGTCGCTCTCGTGCGGGCCCCCACAAGAATACTTCCGTTCAAGCATATTTACAGTGCTTAGAAAGAGATTTAATTATCTAAGGGCACTATAAGTCAACCTCATCATTATCATGATATTACTTATTTCCCGAGTACTGTAAAGGATTTTTAAATTAGCCTCTTTAGTTTAGCAAATAGTCTTGTAATGCGACCTGTTTGCATCTGAGTTCTCGTGGTGTAGCTAACGAAATGAGGAGAGACAACAGGTAAGTGCTGGAAAACAAGTGCTCGTACTTTGATTCTGCGTGGAGTAAAATGGAGCGGCTGGTGCCTGATAATATGGATGCTATTAAAAGCGCGAACCCCCATTCCAGCTACTTCAGGAATTTTTCCTACGCATAAATAAAAACTCTTACAAATGCTGTGATAGGGCCATGATAACATAGAAGTTAGGGTTCTTGCTCCTAATGACTGGGGTCGTGGGCTCGAATCCTGAAGTGGGCGATCATTTAATGCCAGCTGCAAGCGGTGGTGGTAGCTATTAAGGGTCTTCAGCAACTATGCAAATGAGGATGCTAAATCAGCTAAAAAAAATGAGCTACAAAAAGTATTCGGCTGCCGGATACTGCGAATTACACGAACGCCCAAGCAACCTCGGGGTTTAAGAATACCAATTTGACTACATATTTCCCCACAATTGTAGCCAGTGCTTGCTGACTGTAATCTGTACAGCCGGCCGAGCAAGTTCCCTTAAGGTACAGTGATTACCTCAGCAGTCTGAACAAGTTTTGAGAACTTCTTTAACAGTGCTTAAACAGGTACCAAATTTGTATTTTGTGATCGGGAATGAAATGCAATCTTATTGCAAGATATTGCTTCTTCTCCATCATGTTTAAAGTGCTTGAAAGGACAAAGTTTTCTTATGGTGCAATACAAATATCACCTTCTTGTTATTATATTACTGAATTGCTGTGGATAAAACTTTTTGGTCCAGGAGGTACAGTGCTCGCCTTTAAAGGCTGAGGTCATTGGTTCGACGATTACAGCAAATATAAATAACCTATAATAAAATTCATTTATACCCCACCATATGATAACTTAATATCTATACAGACGCTTAACGTATGCCACGGGGCTCGAGCCCACGACTTCGGGTATTAAAGAAGACAGCAAGTCCTTTGGACCCTAATCCCACTGTCCTGCTACGTTGTATTGATCTGCTGCTGCTATGCATAACTAACATAATTAATATGTCATTAGCCTCAGGTCATATCCCAGCACCTTTCAAAAAGCTGTAGCTAGGCCACTTCTCAAGAAAGCTACACACGACCAAGATAACTTGAGCAACTACCGCCCAGTCTCCCTTCTACCATTCCCATCAAAGACCTGGAACGGGTCGTGGCCGACCGGCTGAAATTATATATTGAAACTTAAACACTTTGCTAGCAAGTTCCAGTCTGGCTTTACAGATAATCACTCCACAGAATCAGAATTGCTGAGTTTGTACAACGACCTACTTAGTAATGAAGACACAGGTAGATTATCTCTGCTTTTTTTGCTCTATCTTGCTGCTGCTTTTCATACCATCAATCACCAAGTCCTTCTTGAGTCTGTGTGAGATGTGGCAACTGTGACGCTCACGACAGACAAGTCTAGCTGCCGAGTTTTGCACCAGCTGCAATCGCCTGATCGCACATGCTGGTAGGCCAGTAAGCAGTGAGTTGCAGTAGTCAAGATGGGATGTCACGAATGCATGGACCAACTTAGATGTGGTATCTTTATCTAAACAAGCCCAAATTTTAGCAATGATATGAAGCTGAAAATAGGCGGATTTGACTGTGGAGCTGATATGGTCGTCTAACGAGAGGTCGCTTTGGAAGTAGTTTTTAAGTAGATTTATATGACGCATATACGAATCTGCACATTTCAAATTCGGTCATTACCCTTTACCACGTGACTGCCTTTACATCCAAGCGAGTGCCATAGAAGTTATTGGATTAGAGCTTATTAGGCGCAGCCAACAAATGTGGCACCTATGAGGGCTGACCCGTGACTCGACCGGGGCGTAGTTCGTGGTTATGGCCTTCTCTTTAAATCAGCCCGCAAAACTCTGTAATCTACCACAGCATTTTGAAATCTGATCTTTTATTAGCGTGAAGCTACGGGCTGCTCGGAAGTCTCTTCCAGTTCGGTCGCTTAAAAATAAGCATAAGAAATAAACATAAGTCAATAAATAAATAATAATATAATAATAATAATAATACATAAACATAATAAGCACTCCATTTATCCATTTGATATTTGGCATTTCTCCCGCTGCTTACTAATGGCAGCTGATCGGCAGGGCTATTTGCTCTCCGAAAAAATGAAGATGTGAATTTATTCAAATTCAAATATACAATTCAACCTTCTTTAAAATAGTAACACGATTTCCACCGCTTGAAACTGACAGCGGACGGACGTGTGAAAATTGTTAGCCGCTCTAATGGCTCTTTTTAGCCCCCTTAAAAGCAAAAGGCTTAAGTTTCCGCATTGTACAAAGATGAAGGTGTAAAGGTGCAAACAATTCCTTGTGCTTGCCTTTGTTTCTCGCTGCATGATAGCGACTTAGGATTTTCAGGCTCTGCTGCAAGTGATTAATGCTGCTGGAGATTCGGCCGACCTTTGCTAGTAGCTTTGTGAGAATCGCCAAGAAGCGTCTCACCGAAGACAGGCTAAGTAGAGAGTCCGTTGCTTCGAACTCTCGTCCCTCTCGGGCACCCTGATATCTATGGTCCTGCAGCCTCTCGGGCAGCCTGATATATCTGGCTACGTATGGCCGCAGTGTTTTCAGTGGGCTAAAGCCGAGCAGGCATCGCTAGCACTAAGTGGCGCTGCGGTTCCGAGATAGAGCCGCAGGAGACGATATGGCTGAATGTTATCGCAACATTAATAATCGTCTAGAGATTCATTATTATAACATCATAATCACGCCATAGCTGAATGTTATCCTCTGCGGTCGCCTCTGCAACGGTTTGTTCCCTTGGGTCGTCGCTATTTATCAGGCTCAAGGTCCGATGTAAAGGGCAGAATTTTCCAGAGATTACTTAGCCGGAGGGTTCTAGAAGCTTGTGGTTCCCCTCCTTCGAGACCAACTAAGAGATGAAGAACCGACGGGCGTCACCAATTTTAGACCATCTGACCATGTTCTGGGGACGCGACTGTGAAGTTGCGCGTCGGCGATCCACTGCCGCCGGGTGATGCCTGCTTTGGCCCCCCTCGTGGCAATTCAGGAGCAGCTTTTAAAAGAAAAAGCTATATAGGCCTCATCTGGAAATCGGCTCAGATTAAGCTAAACGGAAGAGCACCAGCTAGAAGGTATATTCAGTCAGCGTCTCCAGAAATTCTTTAAAGCATTTCCGCTATGTCCGAATCTCAGCTCGGCGAAGGAGCTGCACCAGCTGGTGCCTCCATTGACGGCCGATGCAGTGAGAGATCGACAGAGTGCCATTCGACGTCAACCCGAAGCCGCGCCGTGAACGCTCCCGTCGTCCGGCGCGAGGCGCGAGGTCTCATTGCAAAAGAAGCCGGTAGCCTCCCTCTTAACATCAGCACTGCCGTCCGAGACTACCGTTCAGCAGTCATTATTCCAACGTTAAAGCTCCAAGTTTTAGCTAATGCATTATTTCGCGGGGAATTGTTTTCGCGTGCTAAATAGTCGTATCTTATCCGCCGTGAAATGAAGAATGACCAGAACTCACGTGCGGTGGCTGTTGAGCGTTTTTGCGCCTTTCGTGCTAAATACGGCAGAGTGTTTCCACCAGACGGTGCTATATAACAGTGGCTCCGGCGGCGGCGGCAGCTCTTGTGGGAGTCACACGCAGACACAGCTTTACTACTCTCAACGCGTACATACATGAGAGCTCGGTCAATCGCAGCAGACGACACGAAATATAACATGCATTAGTGGCCTGACAGCTGCGTCATTGGCTTAACTATTGGCCACGGGTGAGCCATGTACATTAGTGTCGAGGCGTATCGCTAAGTTCTACTTCAGTTACGCGCACACAAGAGGCGTAACGCGAGATATGCGAGCTAGGACAATTTCAAAGTAGGTAGGAGCTCCGCGAAATAAAGATGCGAAACTTGAGCCCGCGAAAACGCCGAAGCGCCTCTGAGGCGCCGACTTCCAAGCGCGGAACTGCGTGGCTCTACAGCGTTGTTGGCGTGGCGCTGAGATGCCTGCCTGAGGTCATGCTTAGTCAAAGTGAAGCTTGAAGGCCGAGTGCAGTGTTTTAGGAGTTTAGCTTCATCCTGCTTCTCACTCATTCGCATTGTCCAAGTATTGCCGTGCTGTGCTCATTCTATGCCCTAATTACGTGCTAAGCGGTTAGCGCAGGCGCGGCACCAGCAGCGAAATCAAAAAGACGAGTCGTACAAAGCGACTCCGATGAGATTCAGGTGAAACGTTCAGAGTAACCGGAAGTTTTCACGGCCGCCGCGGCCGTCAATAGATAAGATGGATGCTCTTTATTTTTTTTGTTCATCGGCGGCACTCGAATCTCTCAATTGTATTGATAGCGTTTGCTTACGAATGCCATACGCGTTGCATGTATCGTTAGACCGTTTGATTCTGAAAAAGCTATCTGAAAGCATGCAGAGTGAAGCTTAATTCATTGCCATCGTACGATGGAGTCTCAGGAGATCCGCAACACAATGAGCTCGTCAAAGAATTGAAGAATCGCTGGAGATTGATTTTGCCGTCGTAGAGCTAGAGCAGACGCTCTGGTGCATCGTATACCAGTTGAAGGCAGAGATCAGGTGGCAGTTGAAGGTCCCTCATTTGGATATTAGGCCAAGGAGACGATTTCACTTTCGTTTCAGTGTCACGCGTCTTCTGCCTGCAAAATAAAATGTTAGGAATACCACAGAACCTCATAGAATAATTGCGCGGTACGAGAGAGTGGTTCCTGTATTACGCTTAACGCCAAAGCGCCTTTCCGTGCGCACGCGGCAGCTGACTGATCTCATATCACGCTGCAAAGAGAAAGTGAGAAGCATAGCTGACTTATTGCAGCAGTTGACGAACTCGTTAACATGGAAGCAGTAGCTTAGTGTGGCTGGAAAGAGCGTGCTGCAGTCGGCAGCAGGAGAGGACAGTTGACTCCACGTATAAGAATATTTGATGTAGGAATACTCCAATTATAAGAAAAGCAGTTTTGCGTCTCAGATTTACTCTAGTTATGGTATCACTCAGCTATAGAGAATACTCCGCCTATAAGAATGCCCATTTGCGGGCCAAGCGTTTTCTTATAAGCGGAGTTGGCTGTTTATGCCGTTGCTTAACAATTGCGAAAGTAAATTCCACAGTCTACGACAGGCGTAGGCAAACCTTTTGACTCGCGGGCCACAATGGTTTTTAAAAATTTGACAGAGGGGCCGGGCCAGAATATGAGAATGGTGTGCTTGTGTAAACTAATACAAATTAAATGTGGAAACCATTACGTGAAAAGATTTGGCCTTTAACAGGCAGCAAAACACCATTGTGCTTAGTTTATTGTAAACATTGTTTAACAAATTTATTAATTTAATAACTTAGTAATACACTCCCAATCAGTTTCAGTGGAAACAGTGCTGTTGGTCTCTTTATTTGCAAGTGCATCAATTCCCGGCGTTATATTAGTTTTGGCCACTCTCAAGATAGATCCGAGGTTTTGGTCAGTTAAGTGGGATCTGTGACGGGGTTTGTTGATGTTCATGACGCTGAATCTCTGTTCACACACATAGGTTGAGCCAAACAACGTCAGCATCTTTTGTGCCATCCTCTGGAGGTTTAAAATTTGGCTTCTTTAAGTGAAGCATAAAAGTCGTTCAGTTTAAGAGAGTTGAATTTCTCCTTCAATACAGAGTAAGACTGAAGATCTGTCATTTCCTCCTGTGGTGCTGTTTCAACGTCTTGTGTCAGGGGACAGGAGACCAGCTGAAGTGACTTTTCAATATTTTCAAAGTCACATAAATGACGGAAGAATTCTCCGTGCAGGTCTTCCAGTGATTTTCTGTACTTTTGCGCGTTTCGGGTGGCCTCTTTCTGCATGGTATTGTGGGGAAATGAGTGAAGATTTGTTTGAAATTTGTCTGGAGAAAAGAGTCAGCTTGAATGTGAAGGCCCTAACATTTGTTTACATGTCGTGCACAAATTGATCTTTCCCCTGTAGCTTGGTGTTCAGCTCATTCATGTGCGAAAGTATGTCCACAGCAAACGCAAAGTCACAAAGCCAGTTCTTGTCACTTAGCTCGGGAAATTCGTCGGATCTCCCCATTAACTCCAAAAATGCAGTAATCTCCTCCTTCAGCTCCCACACTCTTTGAAAGACTTTGCCCAAACTTAGCCAATGCACGCGAGAGTGGTAAATTAAGTCCTGGTGAACTACATCGGTTTCTTCCAGGAACGCAATAAACTGACGATGTTGAAGTGCCCTTGCTCGTATAAAGTTAACGTTTTACGACTGGATTCACGACATGATTTAGCTGCAATATAGACTTAAACAGGACTTCCTGATGAATAATGCAGTGAAGGAAAATAAAATACTGATCAGGATTTTTCTCTTATACTTTTTCCTGCAGTCTTTTAGCAGCCCAACGTTTTTCACAGGGGGTAAGGAGGCCAGTAGTGGGAGCTATCCACCAAAATGCCCGCTAATAGTGCGAGTTGTCCCCCCAAAGCACATTTAGAATGATCGTACAAAGACCAACGAAATGAATGGTATGAAAATTGGCGCACAGAACACTGGTAACATAAGCTATTGTTTGATGTGATATAGCTGCCGTTTTGACCTTCTGATGACCTGTAAAAGTCCAAGGTCACGTAAAGCAGTGCAGCTCAGCCATACACGGCTTTACCATCAAACCACCCAGATTTACTATCAGTCATTGTAGAATTATGGAAAACCGCTCAAAAGATGCAAGATACTTGACTCCATGCTAACTCAATCACCCAATAATATACAACAATTTGACATCTCAAACTGTTGACTGTCATCACGACCACAGCCCAGGGACATGTTGTGACAGGCACATTATGTGCATAAACATCCATCATGGGTAGATGCACAGGGGGGAACGTGGAGACAGGTGAGCCCCACCTAAATTCCAAATTTCACACAGATTGGCCAAGTATCGACCAAGTTGTACAATTGATGAGGGACCAAGTACCACTGCTGTGACAGCACTCAGAGAAGCGAACTTAAGCTGCCAAAGCATGTAGGTGACGAAAAACAAGATTTTTACTATATTTGCCGCCATAAAACATGGAAAAACATACTTACGAGCATGTCTTTAGAATTTCACGTTGATTGGGTTACTATTAGCCCTACTGTGACATTTTTACGACATGTGAGTGAAAGGATGACAAAAACAGACGTACAGGTGTTGATCGGACTTCAGTGAAAAAATATTTTGTTGTCCACTCTTTATTGAACACTCGGCATTCACTGTGTACTTTTCTTTTCTTCGGTCCACTCATTTTTACTGAAGGGGTAAAAGTACAAATTGACAAAATGAAGTAGAGAGTGACCATAATGCATCACATTCAATGGTCAATGCCTTCGGGGTTCACCATCTGCTGGGGAAAGATAGGAGTTACAGCTAGGTACAATAATTGAAGTTTTTTTATAATAAAATTTAATTTAATAATATAACGTGGACGAGTTCGGCAGGCTGGGTTGAAAAGCCCAACGGGCCGTATAAAGCCCGCGGGCCGTAGTTTGCCCATGTCTGGTCTAGGATATGCAGAGTAACGCAATGACTTGTATTGCCAACAGTCTTTAAGCTAATTTTTCGAATAGCTTATTTACTGTCGATAGCAGACCTGAGTGCCCTAAGAAGCTGGAACTGGTGCTGCAGCTCAGCTAGGTATGAACAAGCCAAGCCGTGGCGAGATGTGTGTGAGAGAATTTATTCTAGGTATCCGTTAATCGACAGGATGCCTTTGCAGCTCCTTCAGCAAAAGAGATAGATGACGGAACCTCTGCGATTTGTTGAATAGCCTTGCAGCCATATTCATCACTAGGTACATAGATTTAATGGCTTTTTTCGTTAGCCGAGCCAAAAGGAATCACATTAGTCCAGTCTAAAAAGAACCGGGGAGCTAGTCTGAATTATATCAAGCCATCGCGGTTGATGGCCCCTAATCTTTGGCAGGGATCGAACGAAACGGCTAGCCGTGAAAGTGCTCTTCCTAATGAAGATTGCAAACTTTAGCTTTTGTTAGAGAAGACACCTTATTTTCAAGCACGCGACGATGATCACGCTACACTATCGGCACTTGCAAAGCAAAGTCTCGTTGTCCACTCGTAGTTTGGTTTTATCATTGTTAATTTATGAGAAATGAATCGCCATCCAGGACCAGTAACGGGTACACTAACCAGTAGACTGACACTTAGTGCGGGGTAAATTGTTTTAACATTGGCCATGAGCAAATCGGAGCCCATTGAAAACAGAAAACTTAAAACGAGGAGTAGCGTATCTATAGAAGCACGGAATGAATATCAGTGACATTTTTAATCGTCGTATGCACTAACCTCTTTTAGATAAATGCTTTTTAAGAGTTTTATTGAGGCTTCCACCGCACAGTCAGTCACTAGCGAGTGTCTTCTATGAGAAAAAGTCCGAGTAAGAAGAGAAGTTTCTTTGGGCTTCGCCTGCAGGCGCACGCAGTCTGCATGCGGGTATTTCAGGAGGTACTTTATTTTTTGTTCTAAATATTGTATTATATCATATTAGTACTATATTTGCAAAGGGTATTTCACACGCCACACTGAGCCCGGCAGGATCATTCCGAGATTCACGACCACGCAGCCTCTAGCGCGGCGCTAGAGCACATGCCTGGCGCCCACGTGCACAAGGACCCGTCAGTCACGCCGTAATTTAGTTTAGCAACTTTCTCCCAGAAAACCAATCCCTGGAGCTTGTAATTTAGCTCAATGGGCGAAGGCAATCGAAGAGTCTGCGATGAGCGATTGCTGCCTCTGCCCTCAGAGAGAGAGAGAGAGAGAGAGAGAGGGACTAGAGTAAAGTTCAAGGCTAGACTACAAAGCTACCTAAATGCTATTGCGGCAGGAAAACTACGGTGGCGATCATCAGCGCCTGAAGCGGCATAATACGCCTTGCCCACTGCAGGTCTAGAACACACGACCAGGGTCGTACAATGCGGGGGCGCCATATCAGTGGGCTACGACCTGAGGGGCGACGGTTGTAAACACGATGAAGCAATGCAGCCAGTTGGAGTGAAAGGCTTGAGAGACCTTTCCGAAAAACTAGCTGCGAACGGCGGTGCCATAAGTGTGAGTGTCGGCGGCGCTTTGTAACTGCGCCTGGGTGACGCGCCGACGCCGCCGAGCGTTCGCAATTCCGGCAGCGCCGGTACGATAGCTCGATAAGCTTGCAGCTCCGCAAGCTAACCATATAGCCACGCCCCGATCGCCGAAGGCTGGACGTGTGGCGAAGCATCGTCTGTCACCCAGAAGAACGGCAGCGGCCGATGCCGCCGCCTGTGGGAAGGCGACGGCCTCGGCCGTCAAGCGCCCGCTCATCTTCGATAACACCGACAGCTAGCCATCACGTGCAATCCCTATCTAAGATAAGAAGCTGTCCTCCATGGTTACGTGCAAAACATTTAACTAGCTCCTTCGTTCTGTCTCGGCTTGATTATTGTAATTTAATTTTAGCTGGGCTACCAAAGAAAGCAACTAGGCCACTGCAGCTGACTATGAAAATGGCTGCAAGGCTAGTCTTCAAGTCCCAGAGTTTTGAGCACGTGGCTCCTTTGCTAAAAGAGCTAGGATAACTACCGGTTGAGCAAAGGATACAGAGCAAAGTTCTTACGCTGACCCACAAGGCCCGCCACGGCTTGGCTCCTTCGTACCTAGCTGAACTGCTGCATCAATTTCAGCCTGTTCGCGCCCTCAGGTCCTGTGTGGACAATAAATTAGCTGTCCCATTCCTCCGCTTAAAGACAGTTGGCGCCAGAAGTTTTAGCTCTGCAGATCCTAGACTGTGGAACTCGCTTCCACAATTCTTATGCAACGACATCTACTCTCCAACTGCCGACTATGGCACATCTTTTTCAGCGGTCCTGAACTACTACTTCTATGCTACTCACTACCTCAACTGCTCTCCTAACTCTGCTATGCTTCCCACTTTCTCTTTGTTGCGTGAGACGAAGTCTGTTGGCTACGGAATGCGTACCGAAAGCCGCTTAGGCTGTGAGTGCTTGTAAAAAAGCTCTCGTGCGTTACACCCACATAGACTTCGTGGCTTTGTGCAGTTATGGAGGTACATTACATTACAATAAGTTACATTAACTTGAATGGAGAGTTCCAATTTGCCCTCGCTGAATTACAAATGAACCGTCAAGTCAGAGAACGCATGACCAGAGCACTAGCCACCGCAATTTCCCTCGCGAAGGAGGGGCGGTTCGAACTGGAAAGGCCGCAACGGCAGTTTAAAATCGCCTAATGTGAAAAGACCGTTACCGAGTGCTTACGGCTGCCGAGTAATCAATTGCCGCATCAACTCGATAAAAGGCGCCTAGCATTCCAATCGAGGCTTGGTGTAAAGAACGCGAATGCGCGCTTTCATAGCTGCTGTCATCCAAAGAGCCAGCTATTGCAACGCATATGGCGGGCGACGCGTCGGCCGCGCCTCTCCCGCCCGCCGCGGCCGCCACTGCCGCAGCGATTCGCAAAGGATCGTGTGATACGGCGCACTTTCCTTTACCGGTATCCGAGTCCGAGAAGTGAATGCATCTCGGAAAGTCCTTCGGAATCTGACGTCAGCAGCTCATCGTGCTCTCCGATCGACGTCCTGGAGAATCAGAGGCGTCAGCTCTAGGTCGACCGAGTTGAATAACTCGAGAGCTAGCCGCCGAGCATGAGCCGCTCGGTAGAAGCTCGTGCGGCGTTCCTTGCTGTCGCCTTCGGACGCTCGTCCGAGGGCCAGCCAGCCAATCCTCTACTACTGCGGGAGCGATCCGATTTTTAGCGTTAACTTTATCAATATCTGAGTCTCACTTTATTTTCCTCTAACTGGTAAAATGATTTTATTGTCATCCGATTTGAGAGTTGTAGCTGTCTCCAATCGCAGATTTCAGTAATACATAGAGCAAGGGAGCTGAGAGAGTTTGACTCATTGGAAGGTTCGGGAGTAATCAAAGCATAGGTAAAGCTGTGTGCTATCTGCATAGAAGTGAAAGCTTCGATCCTGCTTTGTGATCCCATAGACATGCTGGAGAACGTAATTTGTGAAAAGAAGCAGATTAAGCGCAGAGCTCTGAAGCACCCCGTACTTTGGTAGTTAGTCGAATCAGAAGTTAAGTCGAGTCATCAAGATGACTTTTATGTCATCTAGAACGAGTGTTTTATTCCAATATCTCCAGCAGCAGCAGTTCTAGTGGAGTCTCACGGGACAGCGTGGATGTGAGCGCTAAACGAGGCTCTTTCTGTATTTCTCTCAAATTGCATATATATATATATATATATATATATGTGTGTGTGTGTGTGTGTAACGGATATTTGTAGCCTGACGCACCACTGTGTCAATGGCGTCACTATAGGCCGGAGGTGAGGCATACATTAGCGACCGGGCGCTTCGCTAATTACAACAGTAGGAAGGGGCGCACATGACACGAGGAATGAACAACCTCTTGCAAAAAAAATCAAAAATAGACCATACAAATCTGAAATAAAGGATGACATGGTACCTGCGGGTGATAGATTACTGCCCCCATTAGAAACTTGTTGCATGGCGCTTGTGGAGGTATGCACTTTCCCGCGATTCACTCAAGTTCAGGACAGTGATAATGTGCAATTTGCTGAGGTCCTATTAAGTGCGGCTCCGCCATTGTCTGAAATAATCAGAATATCTGCCCGGTCGTTTAAATTTGGCGGCGCCAGCAGCCAAATGAGCTCAGAGGTGCTCAATGCTTTGAACATTGCAAGTGCTGCGCCGATGCCAATCGAATGACACGGTGCACGCACAATTCTCGCCAACACGGCAACGAGCAATGAGAACAGTACGCGACGGTTCCTATGAGTCCTCGGCAATTACTCGACACGCCAGACCAAACGTTACGAACGCCCTGTCCCCGCGAGTGTATCAAGTTGCTTGGCCGCGAACGCGCAGAGCCTATCGTACGACGCCAGCGAGCGCGCGCCACTGCCCTGGCGAGCTTACCTCTGGACGCCGGCCTTTTGAGGCTCTGAGCCTGCTCGTCACGCTCTCCGGCTCGTCACGCTTGCCGAGCCTCTGCGCCTCACTACTCTTTAGGAAGACGGCCCTCTTCGTCTGCGCGAGCTGCGGCGAAGGCCGGCTTACGCTGCGCGCTCTCGCGTGCGCGCTCTCGCGAGGTCGCTGAAGCAGGTCCGCGAGGCCGTCGCTGCGTAGGCAGCGTACGCTAAGATATTCGCGGCTCGTCGCCACCTGCGCCGGCTCAGCCGCCGCCGAGCCGCCCTCGGGAGCGCCGCCGAGCGGGCTCGAACGAGGTTCACCGTCGCCAGCGCGACCGCTCGCAGCTCCGCAGCAGGGGTCACGCGCATGCCGCGACCGCGCCGCCGCGGCGCGCGCTCTGGCAGCGCGCGGGAGCAGCCGGCGCGCGGCGGCGGAGGCGGTCGGCTGTGCGAACTTCGCTCCGGTGGCTGGCTCTGAGCGGGCGATCACTCGCTCGCCAGCCGATACCCAGCCGCTGCCAATCGGCGGCGATCGCTCATGGATGCGGAACGTTCAGCTAACGCTAGCCTTTGCTCAGGTTGACAAATGAACGCTCGTCAAAGACTTAGCGCTGCCCGGCTGCTCGCCGGCGTAAAAACCCCGCCGCCGTGCCGTTGCCGAAGGTTTGCCGGATGTAGAAAGCCAGCCATCCAGTCAGTCCCTTCTTTAAAGATGGCTAGACGTCACGCCTCTTCGGCTAGCGGCCGACACGGGCAGAAATCCAAGTTTAGACTCCTTGAAAAATATCTCGGTGCACCCATTGCTGCTCTCTAACCCGACCGAGCGTGTGGTTTTTATTCAGACCTATGCATTTGCGCTTGCATAATCGGCGAGAAAATCCATCAGCAGTGCGCACGTTTGTTGATGAAAAACCTTCCAACTTTAGTTCGCGATATTGGCCGCTAACAAACGGAATAACTGGCCTCCCCGAAAAAAAAGTATCTTCATTGTAACTCAGCAAACCCGAGAAATTGCCTATTCTTGCAAGATGCGCATAGTCTGGAGTACACGTGAGTCTCTGTGGAAAAAAAAGTCTGATGACTTGAGCTGCCCATACGTGAAACTGCGACAAAAGGACCCGTGAAAGAAAGCAGTTGGGAGGAATGCCTTGCCTGTCCGGTAAGTGCAGAGCCGAAGCTGTAGAATTGAGATTTTGGCCGACATTCATGCAAAATTGTGCACACCACCATGCAGGTTTCGCGATGTGACGCGTACAATTGAACTCTGAATAAAGCCAGAGTATGGACAGCAGCGACTCTGCATAAAGCAGGCATGACTGCGAAGAGCAGCTTAGCCGGAAAGCAATGCGTTTCAAATGTCAAACTTTTCCCGGCGCTCTTCGCCTCGACTTGAGAGAAGCGGGAGCGACCGCAAGCGACGGTCCAGGAAATCAGGATTGAGCGTAGCAGCAGCAGCAGCAGCAGCATCAGCAGGCGTTCCGCGAGCACAAGAGCTCAGCATCGATCCGTCACCTCTATCCGCGTTGCGCTTGCTGTCATTGAGCATGCGACCGCTCACCATTCGAGCGTGCTTCCTTTGCGGCAAATGCAGTGAGCGTGTTTAGAAAGAGATTGAGTTATCAGAGGGCGCTGTAACGCACGTATGATTATTATTATCGCTATTACTATTATCGAAGGGAATCGATGTCGGGCTCGCATTTCATCCGCAGCTTGAGAGTGCTGCCCGTCTGTCGTCGCTGACAGCTTGTCTTCGACGGCGCTGCTTTTCGTGGCTGCTCAAATGATACATAGCGGGCTCGCTAATTTAGCTTTTATTGTCCACTCGCTGCATCGGCAGAGACTTGATATGTTTTATTTTATTATAATCCATCCTGTAATCTTCTCGGGTGTCTGAAGAGAAGCGGTATTTTACGCTAGGAAAGTAGTGCTGAGACCGACAGCAGTTAGTCATCAATCTGAACGCTTAGGCTAAACCACTTTCCTCGCTTTTTTTCTTAAATATTAAAGCGACGATGCATCAGATCTACCAGATTCTGACTGCCGAAGTGTCACTCACGCTTCTTGAATTATACCGGCTGGGAACTGCTTGTGTGATAATCTATGGTTAGGCACTACGAAGTCTGGAGTCATGCATTATTCAGTCAATACAGGTTCAGGAATTGAACATGCAGCGGTTGCGCTCTAGACCTAGAGTCAGGCACTTAAAATGTGCTCTGGACACTGTATGATAGCGGTAGGCCGTGGCTGGTTATGAAAGTGTGTAACCATCCGTCGTTGCATTACCGACTTCTCTACATCATGGATGTGGACTTACTATCTATAGGTACTGGTGCTCACGTATTCCGCAACTGTCGGCATCCCCACGTGCACTGTTGCTTCACCTACCAGTCGTTCGCTCACTTTAGAGCGTCAGCTGATTAATTTAATTTTAGTTAATTTAATTTAATTCATATTTGTAATATTTGTCGTGCTTCAGCTGGAACTTGTATCTTGACGAGCGCAGCATTTGCGGCCCGGTTCTGTACGCACATGATAAATAAAGTAAACCCTAGCTAATTAAACAGCCTCCTTTGAATAGCGACAGACGAGCCTTAACGGCGATCGCCACTGCCGCTTGCGGTGGCTATAAAGGAACGCCCACAGCAGGAACCGAACAAACGACCTCGGGACCAAGGTCGAGAAAACTAACCGCCTTACCTAGCGTGCCGTCGCGGCTCACGTGGAAGCCACTGCAACCGAATTGTAACGATATTGCACATCCATTTTCGGCCAAACGCATTTTGTTTCATTGCATTGTCGTTCTAAGCGTCTTTGGGTGCGCTCATACCTAGTTCGCAGTAGGGCATTCAATCGCGGCGACTTTCTCACCGAATCTTGAGAACGACGACAATTGACATTTCTAAGAATGGCGCCAGCTGGACGGGCACGAGCGATCGAGCCCTCGTTTACCTTGGCGTTTCGACGGCGGAATGCGCATTAGATTCGGCGCGGACGCGGTTGCCGTGCAGCCGCGTCCGCGCGCGCGGCAGCGGCTGCTGCTCGCGCGCGCCCCCGCGGTCGCCGTGACCTCGGATGCGAGATCGCCGCGCCGTCCTGGCAACGGTCATCGCTGCGGGGCCTACGCATGCGTCCCGCCACTGAGCTGACAGCCGCGCAGCCGACCGCACGGTGCGAGAGACGCTCCGTGGCGCGCGCTGCCCGCCTCTCAGCCGCCGATTCCGCTTGCGAGTCGCACGCGCCGCCGGCGCACGCGCTCGTGCGTCCAGTCTGCCGACGAGCAACTTCGCTCGCTGCTGTCACGGATGTCGCTCGAGGTGAGCCGCCGCCTCCGCAGCCGCCGCCGCCGCCGCCGCCGCCGCCGCCGCCGCCGCCGCCGCGCGACTTCCGCTCGCTCCGTCGTCCAGCAGGCAGCGCGCGGTGCGGCGAGCTGAAGCCGACGCTAGGGGAAGGCAAAGGCAGCCGCAGCAGCACAGCAGCCGCCGCCGCCGCCGATCGCAGCCTCCGTCCGTACATTGAATCCGCGGTACGGGCGAGCGCTTTAGGGGTGGAGGAGGAGGGCGTGGCTCCGACGAGCTGAGACCCCGGCGCTGCGGAGGAGGACCGCTCTTAGCTCTGGGCGAGCTAACCGGGCGAGGGCGGCGTACGGCGTCGATGCCTCGCAGCCGGTGCGGCTCGCCGGATGCAGCCCTGACGGGCAGCAGCCGCGTATTGACCCTTCACGGCTGTCGCGGTCGTGCGAGCGTCGACGCAATGGCTGTTTGCGTCGACGATGCTAGGTCCGCGCTTCGGCGCCGTACCGTCGCGCCGGTTGTCAAAAAATAACTCGCGGGACTGCGATCGGCGGCCGTGGCGCCGTTCGAAGTCCGTTTAGTGACCTGGCGAGACGCTGACGCTGACCCGCTTTACCCTGCACCTGGCCATCTGCGCGGATGCCGCCGGCGGCCGACGCTTCGACGAGCGCTCGGCTCGCTGAGAGCACGCTGCGTGGCGCGCATGCAAATGCTCGCTCCGGTAGCGACGGCGGTTAACCGCAAAGGTCGCCACCGTCTCCATCGTTGCCGCCGCCGCCGCCGTCGCCGTCTACGCCGTCGCCGTCGCGCCTTAGTTCGCCGCCGGCGCCCGCGCTCGCGCGGAGGTGACGCCGCCGCCGCCGCAACCGCCGCCTCCAGCAGTGCGCCGGCCACCGACGTGCTGCACAGTGTGGCGCTCGAGTTTCGTCGGACCTCTCCTTAGCGACGTTAGCGATACCAGGCGCAATCGGCGCGACGGTTTCGCTTCGCTGATCAGCACCCGGCGCCGCAGCCAGCTACTCGCAGGCACCTATGTGGCGCAGGGTGCCAGCGAGACGACGCGCATGCGCGCCGCGTTTCCTTCGCCATTCGACCATCCAGCTGCTCAGCGACTCTCGGCGATTTCCTCTTAACAACCGACGGTCCGCTGGACGAGCCTTCGCCTTGCCACCGCCGCACGACCGGTGGCGTCGGAATACCGCGTTTCGTCATTAGCCTGCGGCACGAAGTAATACCGGCATGTAAACGCAGACGCGCCGTTGACAACCGACGTAGTCTAGCAGCAGTAGATTGGTTTAGCATTCCTGAACGAGGTCCTGAAATGCGAGCGCGAAGAACCGACTAAAGCCATCTAGTCCCGGTGGCCATTGTCTCTGGACTCGTGCTGTCTTTGTTTATGATTATCCGCGCCATTACGCTCGGCTTCACAAAATCCTCGAGGAGTGGCCGCAGCTTCTGTCGCTGTACGTTCATTCGTTCGAGTAATAAGAGGGTTTTCTACAATGCCAGGCAGGCGCAATACAGTTACGCTGCACGACTGCCCAAAACGGAGGCGCGTGCGGCTGGCATGTAGGCGTGTGCGATCATCGCCGTCACAATTCTGAATGACTCCTCCCCCCCCCGCCTGGTCAGGAATTGAATTCACCAGCTTCTGCGTTGTATCTTCTGCCGTAGGGAATTTCCCATAGTCTATTTTTATCGTAAAGGTCGGCTACGGGTGTAAGCAGAACAACGTGTCGCAATCGGCCCATTGTCGTTTTATGGGGTTCAAATCAGGCTACAGGCTGGGCCACTGCATAAGCACCGAGCCGGGCATAGTCGAAAAAGTACTGAGCTCAAGTTACTGTTGGTCGTGCATGCACTTTGGATCTTAAACCTCAAATACACTCAAATACACTGCTCAGAGCAAGTTACATTTGATAGCGACCGTAAGCACTTGGTAGCAAGGCAACGACCGTAAGCACTTGGTAACAAGGCAGCGACCGTAAGCACACTGCCATGCCATGTGGCCGGTGAAGTACTTTTTTGGTCCCGCTTGCAGTGGTGGCGCGAAATCATTGCCCCCTGACACCCACGCTGCCTGGACGCCAAAAGACAGGGTGCGCCCGCCCTGCTAGTGCTGACGGTGGGAAGCTAACTCTAAACGCGAGGTAGCTGATCGAGAGAGACAGAGACAGACAGAGAGAGATAGAGAGAGACAGAGACAGAAGGAGACAGACGGAGACAGACGGCGACAGACGGCGACAAACGGCGACAGACGGCGACAGACGGCGACAGACGGCGAAAAATGGCGACAGACGGCGACAGACGGCGTCAAACGGAGACACTCAGAGACAGGTGGAGACACTCGGAGACAGGCGGAGACACTCGCAGACACTCGGAGACAGGCGGAGACACTCGGAAACAGGCGGAGACAGACGGAGACAGACGGAGACAGACGGAGACAGACGGAGACAGACGGAGACAGACGGAGACAGACGGAGACAGACGGAGACAGACGGAGACAGACGGAGACAGACGGAGACAGACGGAGACAGACGGAGACAGACGGAGACAGACGGAGACAGACGGAGACAGACGGAGACAGACGGAGACAGACGGAGACAGACGGAGACAGACGGAGACAGACGGAGACAGACGGAGACAGACGGAGACAGACGGAGACAGACGGAGACAGACAGAGACAGACAGAGACAGACGGAGACAGACAGAGACAGACAGAGACAGACAGAGACAGACAGAGACAGACAGAGACAGACACAGAGGATACAGAGAGGAGAGAGAGAGAGAGAGAGAGAGCCTGATCGGCTTGTAATTTGGCTGCTTATCTCTACGTTAGATTAACGTCGTGGCCGTCGCGCATTGGTCAGTAGCCATATGCCAGGCTCAGACCACATGCTGGGCGATACTCAGGTTCACTCGTCGGTCACATCTTTAAGAAAAAGCTTTCGGGACGTCTTAGAGTACTCTTTTTGAAAGGCGGGTGGAGGGTTATCTCTCCTCACTGTGAAGTTAGCCTATATCGTGGTCAGAGCCCACAGCTGTCTATCTGTCTATTGCCATGTATGTAGGGGATGGACATCTGAGAATCGACAGCCCTTCGGTGTAAGTTCGTTCTGCTGTATTCTAAGTAATCTTGTGTGCGGCTATGGTCCCCCTGCGCCAATCAAAATGGGTAATGTGGACCAGTCTGACATTGAGATTCTGTATCGAGGCTTGAAATAGCCAGGTCAGGCCAGGTACACTACTGCTAATGGTGCAACTAGTCGGTGGGCAGTCGATGGTCGCCAAGCAATATGATCAAGACAAGTTGATCAAATAAAAGGTAAAAACGCTTGATTTTGACAATGGAAGTACTTTCAGACCCGACCTCTGTCGGTAAGTTGGGCCTAATAGTATATTTAGCTCATATAAAAAAGTAATACTGCGAGTCACTCTAACGGGTGTGAACAGGTGGCAGTCACTTGACCGGTAATAAAGAGATACTAGGCTCGATTCCCTGTAGGTTAAGTCCTAAGTTCTTCTGCAGGTGATCGCCGGGCTCTGCGTTGACAAATTTTTGAAACGCAAGTACCCGTCCATTTGTAGTCACCTCAAAATACTTTCTATTAAATAATAATAATAATAATAATATTGCACTTGATAAAGCGCTCTCAGAGAACTTAATCTCTTTCTAGGCGCTTTACATTTGCTGCAAAGTGATACGCAATAGAATAGTAAGTAAAATCATGCTTGAAAAACAAACGAAATGAATAACATGGTTAGGGGTTACATGCACTGGGTCAGCATGCAAATGTGGTTAGTGGCAGCATGAACAGTGTCAGCACGCATAAGCACATCGAGGACGAATCACAAGGACCCACTAAATGCTGTCCTAAATAGGTATGTTTTTAAGTTTCTTTTAAATGTGGTCAGGTCAGGGGATGTTCTGATGCAGGTCGGAGGGAGTTCCAGGCTGTGGGAGCATACGAGCTAAATGCACGGTCTCCAAAGGATTTAAGGTTTGTACGAGGTATTTCTAGACTGTTGGATTCCGAAAAGCGAGTGGTACGATGCTTTGCCTGATGGGGTAGTATCTCTGAAAGATAGGCTGGAGCCATAGAATGAAGAGACCTAAAAGTGAGCGACAAAACCTTGAAGTCAATCCGTTGCTTGACTGGTAACCAGTGCAGGTCGGCGAGAAGTGGAGTAATGTGGCAACTGCGACGCTCACGACAGACAAGCCTAGCTGCAGAGTTTTGCACCAGCTGCAATCGCCTGATCGCACATGCTGGTAGGCCAGTAAGCAGTGAGTTGCAGAAGTCGAGACGAGATGTCACGAATGCATGGACCAACTTGGACGTGGTATCCTTATCTAAACAAGCCGTAATTTTAGCAATGTTATGAAGCTGAAAATAGGCTGATTTGACTGTGGAGCTGATGTGGTCGTCTAACGAGAGGTCGCTTTGGAATATGACACCTAGACAAGTGCTGAAAGTCTTTACTTTGGCTTGATCGCATGCATGCACGATGTCTCTTCGCGGTAGCTTGTGCTTGAAATACTAGATAGCAGTCCAACAAAACCGGCACTTAACTTCATTGGGCTCCGGTTTATGTCGTAAACGAGGCCTCGCCTCTGTCGTCATCTTGGCCGTGACTTTCGTAGCAACACAAGCTTGTGTCAAATTTTGGCTTTCCAAGAAAACACCGCGTGTAGTTAGGGAGTCGCTTACTAGCAATGTCTGTCGGCAAGTGGCAGCACATTAATGCAGCACGTTGAAACGTGACGGAGAAACGGGAGCAGCGCCAGAAAATAAGTAACGCGGCCGCCGAGCTCATCAGCGGCGCTTGGTCACTTGGCGATTTCAGCAGAAGCAAGCAACGGCTCCGAGTTGCATCGCATCATTTTGACTACAAAGTAGCAGCATTAGTGGGGCAGCAGTCCTAGCCGTTTGTTCATTAACATACATCACGCGTTAACGAGCTGGCATCACCTGGAGTTTGCATCTTATTATTGAGATTTTGAATATTGAGCTCAGCTGCCACCACAATTGGGCTTGGCTTGCCTTGCCTTCGGTCCGATCGGGCATGTCCCGGCCAAACACGAAGGGTTCTCTCTATCTCTCTCTCTCACTCTCTCACTCTCTCTCTCACTCTCTCACTCTCTCTCTCTCTCTCTCTCTCTCTCTCTCTCTCTCTCTCTCTCTCTCTCTCTCTCTCTCTCTCTCTCTCTCTCTCTCTCTCTCTCTCTCTCTCTGTGTCTCTCTCTCTCTCGCATCTCGGACTGACACGAGAAGGTCTTCGAGCACTCGACGCCAGAGGGGCTTCGAGTAATCTTCAGAAGACTCTCCGCCAGCCGCAGCGCATTGCGATTAGTCATTATTGACGCCTGTTGCTACGGGCAGAGAAATACTCGGGAGATGAGTCGACTTAACGAGGCGCTTGGGACTTTTAAATAGGAAACAGCTCACGCGTGAGCCTTTACGGGGATTATCTTACAAAGTCTATCAGAACTAAGGAGTTGTGAAGTTTCAATTTCCCCAATGCCGACTCTTAATGCACTCGGGACTAATGCAAGGGATCGACGCACCGCGGATCGACGCATCTGATCTGCCCGCAGCTCTGCCAGACGCGTGCAACTTGTCAGCCATCTCGTTAGTCTCGGTTGGTGCCGATACAAATGCGAAGCGTAAGTGTGAAGCTAGCCACACTCTTAGGCAGCTCGGCACGCAGCAGCTCTGCCAGCAGCCTAGTTACTCCGGTCATCACATCCAGCTACAAGCTCTAGGCCAGGTAAGCAATGGCGTTTCTTTCTCGTGCTATTACGATGAAAAAGTGGCCATTCGCTTGGACCATCTTAGCGGCCACTTGCCGCTATAACTCGGAGCCCACCTTTCAAAAAGAAAATTCAGTATCGAATCCTTACTGAGATTTCTTAACACTGTTTGATAGTTGAGATCTTTTTCTGTACTCATTGTTCTTGAGTTTACTCTGGAAATCGCAATCCTGTCAATAGGGCGCTCTGAGGAATGGAACCGCATCTTTAACCCCACAAATTAGATTTTCTATCACTAAAACCACGGGGCTACTTATTCGCGACCAGGTTGTTCTAGAGAAGCTGTGTGCATTTACTATGACCGAGACACGGTCGACTCCTAGTGGGTCTAGTGGCTGCGCATCTGAGACCACGCCGCCCGGGTTCTGATCCGATTCTTTCAGCGCGTGCAATCTGACTAGGCCAATGGCTGGGTCGTTGTCGATGTTCGCTAATGCTTCGGCTATACAACCTGCAGCTTTGTGCATAGGCCACGGCTTCAGTCAGTTGCAATCAGATTCCCATTAAAGACTGTCTCTCGCAATTTCGATGAACCTCCCTCCCTGTAGCTAGTTAATCTTGTTTTTGGAGGGTTTTCGGGATTCCTCGCCAAAACATTCCTGAGTGACAGGCCGCCATTGATGGCTGGATACTTCAGCATTCACGTTGACTACCATAGTAACAGTCAGATCCGTTCATACATTGACTTTCAGGAGAGTCTGGGCTTCGTCCAACGAGTTAGTCACGCGACTTGTAGCCGGAGGCCACGATCTGGATCTCGCGATCACTAATGATGCCCATCCCACTGACCTCGTTATGTGCCCTCGTGTCGTATCCGAACATTGCCGATTCTCAATTGCTGCTCCTCTTCCGCCGTGTGCGCAGGCTAGCACCGTGTTTTCCAAGCGAGACAAATTGAAACGCATTCATGCTGAGAAAATCTTTTGAAATCTTTTTTTCAACACAGGTCTTCTCGATCTGCATCCAGAAACGGACGACATCAGTGGCCCGCTACTCTCATCGGTGCAGTAAACTTGAAACTTTAGAGTGCTTTCGACGAGCGCACTTCTTCGAGTTTCTTCTTCTTCTTCTTTGAGTTCAAGCCATCTGTATGCCGTTTTCAGCCCACAGTCTGCCCACACCCTGTCTGCTCCGAGCCACCTTTCGAGCGATCCGCTCTTTTGAATGCGCGGACTCTCGACTCGATTGCAGTAACGATCGAGCGCGGCCAGGCCAGGCCAGGCCAGGCAATCCGAGAGCGCCCCATTCAGGAGCAACTAGAGCACACGTGCGCGCAGATCGAGTGATGCATTAGATATGAGATATTTAATTGCGTGATGCGGTATTCACTTCACTTGATGCTCACTTTGCCTGCATGAGGTATTTACTCGTCCAATGGAGCCTCTACTACGAGGCGCCCTGGGTTGACGTTCTTCATCCCTCTTTTCTTTACAGTTCTCGCCAGAATCTTCCACCAAACCTAGCTCCGCTCCGCTATTCCCACTGCTTTTTAGAAGCGAGTCAAAAATAAGTTGTACCCACCTTTCTTCCATTCCCCGACATTCTCCCTTCGACCGACTACGTCGACAGCCAAGCTCCCTAGGCGCCTTCAATTTTCAGGCCAAGTGCTGACCCCTAGCGGCTCGCAGCTTTTGTGAGCGTCCGAAGCTGTTGATCAAGGAAAACTAAATTGCGACATTCCTCTTTCCTTTATCAACGTGGAAATATCCTGGATCTGAAATATTCACAGCTCTTAAATTAGTAAATAAAGCTGTCTCAGTCTGTAGTTCTACAAAGGTATAAGGACTAAGCGGGCGCCATTGATGGAGAGGGCTCTATAGCGCACTCAGAGCCTGAGCGGCTCTTGGCGCACATGCGCAAGGCCAACGAACTCCGTCCCACGCAGCAAAGAAAAAGTGAGAAGCGTGGCTGAGTCAGGAGGGTTGCCAAGAAGCGACACTTCACACTCGTTTCGAACACGTGACGAGTTTCTATAAGCAGCCTTGTGGCCATTTCCAGAGAGAGAGAGAGAGAGAGAGAGAGAGAGAGAGAGAGAGCGATGGGAGGCCGTCTGCTGCAGGTCCGGATGCCGAAAAAGAAGTTCGCCGCACCCCCCCCCCCCCGCGGGGCGCGATTCAGCAACCTAACGCCGCACGGGTCTGGGTTGCTTGGCGCGACTGGGCTGCCTCGACTTTATAAGACAGACTTTCAACGCCTTCCACTGTCAAAAAACATCGTTGAGTCCCCCATCGGCGTCGAAGGCCCTGCGAACCTTTCACGCGGCTACCAGGCTTCCGGGATACGCTGGCAGGCTGGTACGGCTGCGGTTTCGGAAGCCCTATCGGGCGAAGCACATTCGGCGCAGCGATTCAGCGTGTTCCTCCGCTAACACAATCGACCGCGCCTTTCCTCGGGCGGGGCTAAACGCTCAAGTGCGCGCATTCTGAGCTCGCGCTTCGCGTCAGTTTCCAGACGCGCTGTCGTTACTCTATCGGGGAAATTCGTACTGCTAGAGATGCTACCACGTGGGCAAAGTCTATTCAGGCAAATAGAAAAGAAGAGCGCGCTTCTGGCGCGAAACTGAAAACTCGTCAAGTTGCTGCGAGCGTAGCTTTTCTGCTGACGAACTCCGGCCGGGCCCGACTTCTGATCGGAACATCGGGCTCTTCCCAAAGTGGGAAGCAGCGCGTTTTCCAAAGGGGCTTAACGGCCTCGGTCTGGGCGGTGTGCCTTCGGCGTACTGATTCGGGCTGTTTCTGCAGCGCAATGCCACCGATGTTTTTAGATAGATTTAAGCACGCTTATGAGATAGGCAGCTTTTGGAGTACAACAAAGGGCTCTAACAATGGCGGTAAGGTCTCTTTCAGTATTGCGCCCAAAACGGCTCTCGGACGCCCTCATTGGGTGCAGATATTCAGACTTTCCCAAAGTGAGTTACAACCATTTTTTCAGAGGAGTCGAAAAGCCTGTGTTATCGGTGTTTCTTGGGCAGAAAAATCCGAGTATAATTTCCGCAAAGCTACCAATTAATGGTCACCATTTCTATAAAGAAATCTAGCAAATTTTCACGGAGGATAGGCTAACGTGGCCTTCTGGGTGGCGCACCCTTGACGCAGTCTCACGGTCTGCCTCTAGAGGCGGCCACAAAGGCATTTCGTCGGTGCCCCGTCGGAGCTTAATTTCAAAATTGGTCAATTGGGATGACGTTTAGCTTAAGGAAATGCTACAAAAATCAATTTTCAAATCAGTTCAATAGACTGATAGAAAGTGGCGACCTAAAAACCCTGGACATTTGCCTAGTGATTTAAATATGTAGATGGTTCGCCTTTGGTCGTTCTGGCGTGGAGCTGCAACGGATCGAATGAGCTGTATCTGTTGAGCCTTAGGCTCGAACAAAGTCCGCCAGCTCTTCCGGTTGACCACAGCAAATCCACGAAGTAACTGTTAGGCTTTAAAATTTAGTGAATACAATTACTGAATATAAATAATTTCATTGTGGTTATAGAAGCTTTTCGGCCTTAAAAACTCAGAATTTTTCTGGAGGAAGAGGCAGCAGCCATTTTCCTTCAGATGGGACTAGCTGGGCTGCTAGCGTTGCTATCCTCTAGCATGCACGTTCTGGTTCGGTTTCCTAGGGTATAGCCATTTTTCAAGAAGTTTATACTCTATAGGATTACTGCATAGGTTATTTCCTATCTGGATGCGTTTTAAGAGACCAGCAGATTTCGAAGAGAGGTCCTTTACCTTTCGTGCTAATCCACTCAAAGTCGAGGATTAGCATTCCCGTGCCAATGTACTGGCTGCACCCTTGCATGCACACACTCTGTACTGGGGAACTCCAAGTTCTAAGACAACCTTCGATGTTAGACACCTTGAGCTCACGGTCCACTCTAGAACTTTCGTTGTTCCCGTAGCTGGAAAAAGTGAAGTGCCTTGATTGGTTGGCTAACCTTTGGCAACTTCCCCGGCATTAAAGTGAAATGTAACACATACTATAGAATAATTTAAGCTGTTTACTGGCCTATTAATTGCTTTTAGTACAATCAGTTCACGATAGGCACGTGCCCATCTGCTTACGCGCAGTTAAATAACAATCGTTATTAGTCATACCTCGTTCAACCCAGCCATTAAAAATATATCTCAGCGGTATAATGTTCGCTAATGTGATAGCCGGCGAATGATTATTGTAAGTTTCAAAAATAGAGATAATACACTTTTTATATGATCTGTTGGATGAGAGTCTTTCCAATATTTCCAAAATATCGTGGGCTCTTCTGAATAGATATTGATTCTGCACGTATTCAACCGCGTGAGCACCTTCAATGCAGGGTTTGCACCCTGAAAAGTATGAGCACGCACCAAGATACATTCCCAGTAGGATGACCGGAATGGTCATACCTTGACAAATTCCTTTGTACTTACGTATCGAAATAATGAAGATTCAGGCATATGACTAGTTTTCAATAGCTCGTGACGCCATCGTATTGTATCATGCTGGTCAGTACGATTTTGTTGCGACTAAAAGTCATCATGGTGGCGTCTGCCGTTTTATTTTTTATTTTTTGGGCAAAAATTTTAAACTAGATATTTCTCACCCTCGTCAATGCATGCCTTCCTAATTTAAGAATATCTTAGGAGACCAATAATTTTTAGACGAAGTTATACTGCATAATAATTTTCAGGTCGCAGAACCTAAATAGCCAGCTTTAGTTAGAAAACGGAGCTCGCAATCTAACTAAGTGAGAAATGGGAAAATATGCTTATGGATGTTTCAATAATCAATGAGAATTGTACTAATTAGCTGATTTAAACTGCAATCACAGCTAATTTTCATATTCCTCTGAGGTATTTGCATTTAAGTCTTGGGCTACGTCAAAGTAATTTTTGTAAAGCTACGCTATCACTGTGGGTACAGTAAATATCTATGCCAGTATTACCTATTTTGAACAACTTGAAATCTCGTCTTAATAATAATAATTATTATTACTATAATAGATTTGCATAGCACAATTATAGAAGTGAATCTCTTTGAAGGCACTTTACATACGATGTAAACGAAACATGATCAAACGGTTAATGTAACGTATCTCCGTCTGAAACTTCACTTTTTTACGTAAGAGAGGTTTGTACAGCTCACTCACAGCCTAAGCCGCTTTCGATGCGCATTTGGTAGCCAGCAGACTTCATCTCAGAAAACAAAGAGAAAGTGGGAAGCATAGCAGAGTCAGGTGAGCAGTTGAGGTAGTGAGTAGCATGGAAGTAGCAGCTCAAAACCACTGAAAAGGATGAGCCATAGTCGGCAGCAGGAGAGTAGCTGTCGTTGTTTAAGAATAGTGGAAGCGAGTTTCGCAGTCTGGGACCTGCCGAGCTAAAGCTTCTGTTGCCAAAGATCTATAAGCGGAGGAATGTAACAGTTAATTTATTATCCATACAGGACCTGTGGGCACGATGAGGCTGAACTTGGTGCAACAGTTCAGCCAGGTATCGAGGAGCCAAGCCATGGTTGGGCTTGTGGGTCAGCATAAGAACTTTCCTCTGTATCCGTTCATCAACCGATAGCCATCCTAGATCTTTTTGCAAAGGAGATACCTGGTCAAACCTCTGGGTCTTGAAAACTAGCCTTGTAGCCACAGTCATAGCCAGCTGCAGTGGCCTAGTTGCTTTCTTTGGTAGCCCAGCCAAAAGGGAATTACAATAATCAAGCTGAGATAGAACTAAAGAGCTAGCTAAGTTTTTTGCAAGCCATTGTGGAAGGCAACTCCTAATCTTAGATATGGATCGGAAGTGCTGGCAAGCTGTAGAAGCAGTCCTCTGAATGAAGCTTTTATAATTTACGCAGCTCTCGAAAACGACACCTAAATTTCGAGCACGTGGTGATGGTTCCGAAATAGCATCACCTATTAGAAGAACAACGCCTTCTAATGCAGGCAAATGCTTAGGGTGTCCTATAAGCAGTAGTTATTTTTTATTGTCATTTAGTTTCAAGAAATTTTCAGATGTCCAGGATCGAGTGTCGAAAAGGCAAGCATTCAGTATATCAGTTGCTGCAACAGATTCCGACTGTTTGAATGACCAATAGAGCTGAGTATGATCAGCATAAAATTGATATCCTCTTCCATGATCCTTGATCACTTTCCTCAGATGTTGAGCATAAACGGATAATAGAAAATGCCCGAGGAAGGACCCTCAAGGGACTCCACATGTGATCCGTCTCATTTGTGAGACCTGACCCCCACACGACACGGATCGAACACGATCAGATAAGTGCGATTTAAACCTCTAATGCCTTGTCTACCAGACCAATAATTTTCTCAATCTTTCAAGTAGGACATCGTGATCCATGGTTTTGAAAATCTAGCAGAGCTAGGCTAATTACATTCCCGTCATCGTTGTCATATAGAATGTCATTGTTAACACGGAGGAGAGCAGTTTCAGTGGAGTGCTCTCACTAGAACCCCGAGCGAAATGTTTCTGACATTTATTCTTTTCAATATGTGTAACTAGCTGCTTAGCGACAATTTTTTAAAGAATGTTTGACATAAAAGGAAGAAGGGAAACTGGGCGATAGTTTGCAAGGACTTTGCATTTAATCCAGGATTTTTAAGTATCGATTCCAACGATTTCCGATTTGAAGGACTTGGATACGACTCCTTTTTCCATGCAAGCATTAACAAATCTCGGTTATGGCACGGCTGAGCTTGTCTGCCAGTAAAAACGACAGAGATGATGGTATAGAATTTTCAGGAGACGAGCTCTTTTGACTAGACCTTATTATGGTAGCCACATCACATGCGGAAACCTTGAGAAAACCTTTTAAAGAAGGTTACAGGTTGTGATTCCACAATTGATTTACTCGCAGGTGGCTTTTCGGATGCACGAATGTGTAAAATGTTTTCAGTAAAGAAAACCTTTGCTGAAAACCTATGCTGAAAACCTTTCGGCTGAGCCATTAATTTCTGGGGAGTCACACCTCTCAGCATTGGCCAGTAAATTGCTTACTGTCTTATAAATCTGTTTTGAGTCCGCCTAGCAGAAATTCAGTTTTCGAGCGAAAAAAGAAGCCATGGCTCTCTTGAGCTTCCGGGTGTAAACTTGAATAAAGTTTTTGAAATTGACTAGATCTGCATCATACCCTGATTTTTTAAAACGACATTCAAGCCTGCGCTGAACACGGTGCAACCTTTGAAGTTTTTTTGTAATTTGAAAGGAATCTCCATGAGTCTGTACACGGATAGAATGAGCGGGAGCATACCTGTCAAGAGAGTTTCATGTTCACTGCATCAGTGAGGCTATCGAGGCTGTCGGTCGAGTGTGGGTGCAGATCAAAAAGACCTGCATCACAAACCGATTTCAAAAATGTTTCTATGTCAATCTTTTGTAAATTACGTCACTGGACAAGCTCGACATTACCCTGTACCTGCAAGGGAGCAGGAACAGTAAATGAGACTGAACAATGGTCCCAGAGGGTCAGCGGCCACACCACAAGGTCAGTGGGGAAGACATCCTTAGGGATCACGAGATATAGAATATGGCCACCGACATGGGTGGCAAGATTAAAGTGTTGGACGAAAACCAAAATTCTACAGACAGTCAAGAAGTGAGCGGACCTTGCCATTGATAGGGTTGTCAACGCAAATACTGAAGTCTCCAGCGATCAGTAACCGCCTGTCGCACACAAATATTTTAGCGAGGAACTCCGAAAACTTCTCTATAAGCATGTTTAGACAGCCAGAAGGAGGCCATTATATCACAAGAGTGAAAGGCACTGTCTTTGATGAGGACCTGATTGAAACTGATTCAAACAATGGTCCATCCGAAACACTGCACATCTTATAGCCAAACGATTCACGAACAACAATTGCAACCACGCCACTAACCTTGTCAGAACACATAGACTGACAGAATAAGAACCCGGGTGGGGTGGTCTGAGATATACAGCTACTGGAACAAGGCGTCATCCAAGTTTCGGTAAGCACAAATGCATCTAGCTTCTCCTGGACCACCTGGTCGTGGGTAAATAACCCATTTGTTTTTGCGAACGGACATTTAGCGGACGGAGTTAAAGAGGCCGTCCAACAACTGTGCGACGCCGATAGTGGTAACATGCACACAAGTGTCAATAACAAGCAAAACATGCTTAAGGTGACATGCATGGTATCAACAAGTAAATTTGGTTAGTGGCAGCATGAAAAGTATCAGCACGCATAAGCACATAAATATCAAATCACAATGACCAACCAAATGCTGTCGAAAACTTGTGCGTTGTTATCTTCTTTTAACGTGTTTCGCGACCGGGATGTCGTGACGTCAGTCAGGAGTGAGCTCCAGGCTTCGGGAGCATACGAACTAATGGCACGGTCTCCGTAGGATTTGAGGTTCGCACGAGGTGTATATGTATGATTTGATTGGGAAAGAGGTTGGCATGATGCCTAGCCTAGTGGGGATAGTTCTGATAGGTAGGCTGAAGTCAGAGGATGAAGTCAGAGAATGAAGAATGACTAAACGTGAGTGACCAAACTTTGAAGTCGATATGCTGCTTGACTAGGAGACAGCGCATGTCAGCTAGAAGTGGTGTGATGAGGCAACTGCGACGCTCATGACAGGAGAGCCTATCTGCAGAGTTTTTCACTAACTGTAAGTGCCTGATTACACATGCCGGTAGACCAGCAAGTAGTGAGTTTTAGAAGTCGATACGGGATGTGGCAAATGCATGGGTCAATATGGATATAGTATCGCAGTCTAAGCAAACCCGAATTTACCAATGATGTGTAATGTAATTTATCTCTGTCTGTAACTCCACAAAGTCACAAAGACAATGTGGGTGCTATTCAGGGGAATTTTGAAAAGCGCACTCACAGTCTAAGCTGCTTTCGGTACGCATCCTGTAGCCAATAGATTTGTAGCTGTACGGAGGCAGACTTGACTGTAGAACTAAATGTGCTCGCAATAGTGAAAGGTCACTCTGGAACATAACGCCTTGATTTTGTGCAGATGCAACGGTAAATGTGTAGGCAGAGCCAATTTCGAGAGTTTGACTTTCAAATTTCTGATTCACGTTTGGTTCGCCAATAGCTATAAGTTGGTTTTATTGTCATTTATGTGGAGAAAGTTTGCTGCCATCCATGTTCGAATATCAGTATTGCATGGTGCAAGGGAGTTGAGAGAATTCGACGTGCAGGAGGGTTGGGAGAGATCAAAGCAATGATGCACGGAGTGTAATGTGCATGAAATTTAAAGCCTAGATTGTATTTGGCGATCACTTGGGCAAGAGGGAGAGTATACACTTTGAAGAAAGGCAAACCAAGCACAGAGCGCGGAGGTACCCCATACTTCAATTTTTCCTCGAATTATCTCAAACTATGGTTAGTCTCGTTAAATTTCACTATGAGCTCTTTCACGTTTACTTAATACAAGTCTAAATAAGGGTGTTTGAAGCTTGGCAGTTTTAATTTACAATCGCAAGCGTGCCATGCTTGAGCGTGCTTGTTATTAACATTAACCAACCTGCGTGAACATTTCTATCCGTGATTGTATTGAGACCATTGTAGTTCGAGATGTATCGAAGAATTTTAGTTCCAGAGGGTATATGACGCTTATTAAATGCAATATATAGTTTAGCCAATAATTCTTTGATGCTCTATTGCCCTTGGGGGAAGAGAAAATTGAACATTTTTTCACTCTTGGAAATAATCTCTCGAAAATTGAAGATGGGCTACAAAAAAGATATGTCTCACAAAGTTTCACGCACATTCGTGCTTCCTCTGTGTATAGGTGTATAATGTATTTTGGCTCACTCGGACTTTAAAATTCCAGTCATCCTCAAATTTTCAATTAAGGATGGGGGCGTTTAAAGCGGACTAGGAGGCACTCACAGAATTCTGAAATGTAATTGCTAATTGTGCTGAGAGGAAGCGAAAGACCATTCATGCTTCGACTTCTTTCTTTTTGGATGTACAGGTAGTATCCAGCATACTAAATGATCAGAACGCCTCGCGGGATCATGTTTTAAAAGTAGGGAATTCCTAAAAATTGCATATTAAAAACTTAAACATAATTATTTCCTATAGCTCAGTAATGTAACTTATTCGCTATTCATCTGCTTTACTTATGCCTCAAGGATCGCGCCTAAAACTTTGTGAGTTAAAGCCGTACACCTTACTGGATCATGACTGTTGCTAAAGAACAGTATCTTGCAATGGCAACATGCAAGACTTGTCGAGAACGTACTTCTCTTGCAAGAGATAAAGACAATATACCAAGTTATCGAGAGTTTTCAAGCATTGTTAATATTGCTAAATTTTTCATAAAAAGCTGAAGTTTTGCTAATGACTCTATCTTCGGGGTTATCTTTGAGAAATTTCTACATTAAAACTAAAATTATCCTTCACCGGAGACTCAGGGTAATTCTTAGTGAGCGTCCAAAAATCAGCCTAATGATTATTTATTTTAATTATTTGAAAATATGTATACCCGCATATTGATAAATAGTTTATTTGTAAGTTATAACCGGTGTGTAATTTTTACCTTGCTAAAACTTCTCTATTATTTTTGGAAAACGTATAAAAAGAAATTCGAATGCGGAAGTTTTCCCCGTAAAGGCTTTAGATAGCGCAGTGAAAAGATAAAAGCTTTCTACCTCATGCGAATAGACGCTTGCCTTTATTAAAACAATGCGCACTATTTCCATAACATATTATTTTATGGTTTACGCTCTTTTTTGTCCAATTATCAATATTAATGAAAATAATAACATGTTTACAGTCGTCACTCGTTTATAGCGGTTAATCATTTCCAGACCCTACCACAATAAGTGAATTTCTGCGACATGCTCACGACCCTCCAACAAAATTAGACCGCACTGGACATGAAATAACAGCCCTTTAGTAACCATTGCACTCGTATTACCCAATACATTAGACAAAGTAAGTGAAAATAAGACAGGGTAGAGGTTAAAATATAATCTATTATTATTGTTTATTATTGTCCATATTATTGTCCACCTTATATTTACAAAGTTCCTCACAAACACTTGGTTCGGGAGGTCGGGTTTTAAGAAAAAAATCATTTTTTGAGCTTGACACACTACTTCCGGTTTAAGTACGTCTAACAAAATAAGTTTATTTACAATGTTCCAGTCATCTGTCAGCCACCACAACTTGGGATTGCATTTGTAACTGGTTTGTCTTTTAACAGGAAAATTTCAAAAAACTGAAAATTGTTGACCATTTTGCACAAATTTCCCCTTAATTACACTAGGACAGCCAATCAGTGAACCACACACTCTGATTTGCTTGGTTTCATCACACCCTAAATTTTAGAAATGAAAATTATCCCACACACAAGGAGTGGTCGAGCGGTTGCACCTTGCGTTAAAGGATTTGCGGGGGTGCTCGAACACATGGCCTACAGTCCATACATACAGTAATTTTAATTGTAAATTTAATAGAGAGGTTATAGTTGCCTCACTATCTTGATCTAATTTTTACTAAATATATTTGAAAAATCAGAATGAAGTGAAGCCACGATAGTCGAAGCGAAAAGTGGGGACGGACGAGTATACATAGCCCCCTCAGAGAAGTTTGTCTCTTTCTGACCACTCTCCAGATGCTAAAGAGGAAGCATGATCAAATAGTTAGAGTATAACGATTAATGTCAGTAACGTAGTTAGAGGTGACATGAACAGGGTCAGCATGCAAATATGATTGGTGGCAGCATGCAGTGTCAGCAATCATAAGTATCCATAGAACAAATCACACTGACTCACTAATGCTGTGATAAACAGATGCGCTTTTAGCATCCTATTAAGTATCGTCAATTCGGGGAATGCGTTGAGATCAGTCAGGAGTGAGTTCATGGCTTTGGGAGCATACGAAGTAAAGACAAGGTCTCCAGAGGATTTGGGTTTTTACGATGTGTAACTAACCAATTTGATTCCGAACAGTGAGTGACACGACACCTAGCCTGGTGGGAAAGCAGTTCTGGTAGGTGGGCTGGGGTCGAGAATGCAGACAAAAAAAATAACAAAAACAATACAATTGATAAAGCACTCTCAGAGAACTCAATCTCTTTCTAGACGTTTTATATTTGCTGCAAAGGAAACACCCAATCGGATGATGAGTGGTAAACAACAAGAATAACATGGTTAGGGGTGACATGCACAGGATCAGCATGCAAGTGTGGTTAGTGGCAGCATGCAACAGTGTCAGCACGCATAAGCACATAAAAAACGAATCACCGGGACCCACTAAATGCTGTTCATAAATAGTCGAGTTAGGTAACTAAAAGTGAGTATACAAGCGCCTAGAAAGAGATTGAGTTTCTGAGGGCACTTTCTTAAGTGCATTAGTATTATTATTATTACTATTAAACCTTGAAGTGCTTCTTGACTGGGAGCCAGTGCAGGTCAGCGAAAAGTAGTGTGCTGTGGCAAGTGAGACGCTCACGACACGACGGACATGCCAAGCTGCAGAGGTTGCACCAACTGTAAGCGCCTGACTACATATGCCGATAAACCAGCAAGCACTTAGTTGCAGAAGTCTAGACGGAATATGAAAAATGCACGAGCCATATTGGACGTAGTATTCCTGTCTAAGAAAGCCAGAATTTGAGAAATTTTATGTACCTGAAAGATGGCTGACTAGACTGTGGAGCTGATTCGGTCGCCTAGTGAAGCGTCACTTTGGAACGGGACGCACAGAGTTCAGGCAATCGCGATAAGAGATATTCTGGCAGAGCCGATTGCGAGTATTAAGCTTTCTACTTTCTTAGATGCAATATGATTTTATTTCATTACTAATTTGGCTTTATCTCCTTTCAATTTGAGAAGTCTGCTGCCATCTATGTGCGGATTTCAGCTATACACGCAACAAGGGAGTTGAGAGAATTTGACGTTCGGGATTTGAAGGCGTGGATGGCTGGGATGGATCAAAGCAAAGGTTAAACTGAGTGTTATCTGCATAGACACGAAAGCCTGGATTTTGCTTGATGATCTCATCGTCAAGCGGTAGATTATAAATTATAAAAACAATACGTTCAAGCACAAAGCCATGAGGTACTACCAACTTAAATGCTTCAACGGATGACCTTTTTCCGTTTTTCCTCAATATTCTAGAGTGTCCAACAAAAATAGGAACTGAACTCTTGCAGTGCAGTGCCAGTAATGGCCGGGCGAGATGCGAGGCGCTCAAGAAGTACTTTGAGAACCATAGTTTCAAGCACTCCCGACAGATCAAGCAAATCAAGCAGAGAAATTTTACCTAATCATGCATCCCTCAGAAAATCATTGCACACCCGACGCACTGCTGACTCTGTGGAGTGTTTAGCTCTAGACTGTACTAGAATTTACTTTTTAGGTTTGAAACTTAATGCAATACTCCAGCCGGTCTGCCACAACTCGCTTCAGTGTCTTCTATATGAATGGTAGAAGGGAAACTGTACTGAAGTTCTCTTGGTCGAGTGCTGCTTTCTTAATTAGTAGCCCCAATTACAGCCTTTTTTAAAAGGTGCAGGGACGTGACCCGAGGCTAAGGAAATATTTATTACGTCATTTATGCATGGCATCACAAATCTAGGCATCGTAGAGTATGAAAGTGGGAATGTTGTGTAGAGGGCTAGAAGTTTTCTTTTACTGGTACATTAATTTCAGGATGATGCCACTCATTGTTTCGTACCTAGCTGAACTGCTGCATCAGTTTCAGCCTGTTCGCGCCCTGAGGTCCTGTGTGGACAATAAATTAGCTGTCCCATTCCTCTGCTTAAAGACAGTTGGCGACAGAAGCTTTAGCTCTGCAGGTCCTAGACTGTGGAACTCGCTTCCACAATTCTTACGCAACGACAACTACTCTCCAACTGCCGACTATGGCGCATCTTTTTCAGCGGTCCTGAACTGCTACTTCTATGCTACTCACTACCTCAACTGTTCTCCTGACTCTGCTGTGCTTCCCACTTTCTCTTTTTTGCGTGAGACGAAGTCTGTTGGCTACCGAATGCGTACCGAAAGCCGCTTAGGCTGTGAGTGGGCTATACAAAACTCTCCTGCGTAACACCCACACGGTCTTTATGACTTTGTGGAGTTACAGACGGAGATACATTACATTACATTACTTTACATTACATTACATTACATACATTGTCACCTCGAATGCAAACATTAAGGCGCTGCACGGAATTTGGGTAAATGAGTGATGTGGGTATGCCGTTAATGGGGGACCTGAGTCCAAAAGCAGTGCTGCTACCTTAGGGATGTACTCATTGATCTTGTCTCTCTTGCTGACAAAGAAGCTAGAGAAGCGATGAGCTAGATCATTACAATGATCACTTGGTAAGGAGCTAAACTGGCAGCTGTTAAGGAAATGAGAGATCATAGGCAACATAATTTTTGGAATGTGCATCTGCGATTCAACATGTTATAATTAAGCTTAAAATTGGCTTGTGCTAGGATCTATTGGTACGATCAACACTAGTCTTCGTTTGCCTGTCGATGGACCGTCAGGCCCTGGCTTTGTGTATGATTTCTTAAGCTTGACAGCTAAGTTGAAGTGATTGACACGCTTAACAGGTATCAAGCGGGCGGCTACAGCAAATGCTGTGGATACCAAGCAAGAGGGGCATCCGGCCACCGCGCCGGCTTTGTATCGTCACGGTAAATGCCCAATTAGCGTCACTGGCAAAAGCAACCACAACACAGAGTGCATTTGAATGACAATAGTAATCTTCGGTAACTAGAGCCCAATTCGCGTGCGCTGAACATTTGCGATGGTCCTATAACAAGAGGTCTGGCAGCGTCCGAAGCATGAACGCTATTCTATTAAGGGTTCGTACTACGAATTTTGTTTTATCTTGCACGTTTACGCGAAAATATATAGGGCATGCATAGATACAGGTATAAACCTGTAAGCCTATACAGCGCAGATACTTATACGTGTAACCCAACTCGAAACGCTTGTTCCAGATCTAAAAATGAAGGAATTAGTCAAGCATAGCCCGACATCCAAATGCGGACGCCGGGACCATTTAACCATGACTGCCGCAGAGAAGATAGAACAGCTCTTAAATAGGACACAAAGCATTTTAAAACTGCAAAATAGAACATGGTTTCTCAGTAGTTTTGAAATGTAAACGTTCCGTTTCTAAGGTCTCATATTCCATCAATTTCTTGCAATTTGCTGCGTAAGAGTTCTCTTAACTTTCTGTTTCTCTCTTTATATATATATATATATATATATATATATATATATATATATACAGCTATACGTGCATATATTTTATTTACCTTGTATATATACAGGTTTATTACATAGAGGAAATATATATGCACATAATAAGGTTTAATATAGCGGAAATTAGTTTGGCTTGCTAACATATGCATAGTTAGCAAGCGAAATAAATTTCCGGATTCTCTAATCCGGAAAGGCGGCGAAAAAGAGTTGAATTAAGAAGAATGAAGTTCAAAATCTAGCAAAACTACTATAATGTAATCTGTATACACATTCTGGCTCTAGGAAATCAGACAGTAATAAAAATAATAATAATAAGACACTTGATATAGCGTCCTCAGAGAAATCAATCTCTTTCTAGGCATACGCACATATGCTGCAAAGGAAGCACGATCGAACGGTTAGTGGTAGCATGCTCGTAAAGCAACAAGAATAACATGGTTAGGTGTGACATGCGCAGTGTCGGCATGCAGTTCGGGCTTCTATTTACTGCCAAACATGAGAGTGCAGACAGACAGGCGGCCCTGGTTGCGCGTGTTTATGCCACAGCTGACCTCGATGCCTAGTCGAAGATGGCGGTTGCAAAGCGATGCTTGATGAGCAAACTGTCTCACTAAGAAGCCTCGGTTGTGGGTGACGACGTGAGAGTGGGAAGTTTCATTTCTTCAGTTTACTTAGTTGAATGACATGCTAATGATTTCTTCTTGTTTTACGGTTCATTGAGTTTTTTTACGCGCAGAACTGCTTCAGGAACATGAAATGACCCACAAAACGAAAATACTTCACATATTTTTTTAAGGCTTCCATAACTTTGGAAGTCTTGAAAAGTTGTTGGAGGGGTATCTCATTTTCAGCATCATTGAAACTGCTGCTTCACGGTAATCTTTCAATGCTTAAAAAATCTGAATATGCTGCCGCACTTGTTTATAGCCTCAAAAGTTCAACGGTTTCTCTTCCCCTGCGGCTGTTTTGTCGCAACTTTCCGAACAGCGCTCCGCAGCGCCGACCGTCGAAGCGAAGCGACTGCGTGTAGAAGCTGCTCACGCCTCCGCAAGTCGTAGCAGCAACGAGTTGTACAGACAAGCTGTCATAAAAGGAAAAAAAATGTCACAAGCATCATGGCCGCCGTCAAGTTTGATCTCTCGCCAGTAGCAGGCACTGAGTAAAGTACAGGTGAGCGGGCTAAGCACGTCGGAAATAAACTAGCTACCAAGGGCAACGGGAAAGCTGGCCGATGATCCTTTTATGTGTCTGTAGGAATCCTAGTTCCTGCGCATCTCGGGGCTTTGTGCAGCGTTCCGCTTCTGACGAACGGGTTCCAGGGCGCCTTTTTTCTTCAGGCTGTATTGCGTAAATTTTCGAAACAACTGCTTGGTGAGGAAGCCAGCGCCCATTAAAAGCAAAAGCGATACCTTGAAAACCCCCGATGATGAATGGCTATATTCTCACTCACACGGAGGCTCTGCTGACCTTACTTTGCAGTGGCATGAAAGGATTATTTTTCGATTGCTCTCATCACGAAAAGCAGCACCGCGGGCGTCACGTGACCTTTGCCAGAACCGCTCGGTCGCGTGATACGTCGTCTGGCACAGCCTCTTAGAGCGAACGTAATACATCCAAGCGAAATATCGTTCGTGCAGCGGCTACCTAGACCCCTGCGAACATTAAACTAGTCTAGTAATCTGTGGTATTCAGAATTGGTGAGTCTTGGTCCAGCGGTTAAGGTGCTCGCCGTGACCAAAGTCTGGCTGAGGTCGTGGGCTCGAGCCCCGAGGCATGTGTGAAGCACCTGATTAGTGATAAAGCTCTCTTGGGGCGCTACACAAATGAATTATATTTTTCCGAGCTGGTTTGGTCCAGTGGTTAAGGTGCTCGCCCCCGACCAAGGTCTGGCTGAGGTCGTGGGCTCGAGCCCGGAGGCATATGTGAAGCGCCTGAGTAGAGATTAAGTTCTCGTGGGGCGCTATACAAATGAATTTTATTTATTTATTTATCTATATAGAACTTGCTTCGCAGCTCCGTAATAGTGTACATCTCCCACGTCTGCAAGCCGAACGCGTTATTCTACTTCCGCTGACCATTTCAGCAACTGAGAGCAGCTTTCGCTAATTAATATGAAAAAGATGGTAGGAATAATGCCACTGATTCCTATAGCTGTGGCTACCAGTACCGAAGGACGGCAGGGTGCACACCTTTTTTTCTGTCTGGCGCTGCGATACCGTGTATCTGCACCGCCGCATATACATGCCTATTAAGCACTAAATGAATCCAGCTGACGACTCGGCTTTGTATCTGCAATGCGGATCCGCTGTTCCAACACGCGTGCGAGAAACTACGCTCTCGGAGCCTTGCTCGGGCCTTGCTCGGCGCTCCGAGAGCGTAGTTTCTCACATGCGGCCGTCCAGCCGCCAGTCTCCGTTTCCGTTCGCTCGCACCATGCCAAAATGGTGAGCGCCATTTTTCTGCTTTACTGTCCGCTCTGCTGCAGCCATTTTCTTTCAGGACGCTGGTCAGCGCGCGCTCTTCTCGTCTGCCGCTGCAGGAAGCTCGTCGAGCAGCGACCGGGCGATTCGCCGCTCTGCTGTGCAGCTTTCTCTGCTGCTGCTGGGGCCTGCCGGGCGGCGTCCTAGGGACGGCGGCGGCCTGCGGCGACGGCGCGATCGGCGGCGGCGCCGCCGCCTTCGTCGTGCTGGACAGCTACGTCGAGACGCCGGAGGCGCCGTTCGCCGCCGCGCTCGTGCTCGTCGTGCTCGCCTGCTTCGGCATCCTGCTCGTCGTCGCCGTCGAGCTGTGCGTCATGTACAGCCTGTCGCGCTCCGCCGCCGCGGCCTCCGCCGCGGCGGAGCCGTCGGCGCCGCCGCCGCGGCGACCGCGTCGGCGCTCGCACTGGCTCGGGCAGCTGCTGCTCGCCGCGCTGGCGCTCAGCTACCTGACGCTGTTCGCTTTCGCCGTTCGACCGTCGGCGGCGTCGTGCGCCGTGCAGCGCTTCGCGGTCGGCGCGTGCTACGCGCTCGTCTTCGCCGCGCTCCTCGTCAAGGCGTTGCTGCTGCTCGCCCGGCACCGCTCCGAGACGGCGGGCGCCGCGGGCGGCCTGCTGACGCTCGCTCAGCAGGTGCTCGTCGTCCTGCTGCTCTGGCTCATCCAGCTCGTCGCCGACGCTGAGTGGCTCGCGCTGTCCGCCGCCGCCGGCGGCGGCGGCTCGTCGCTCCAGCCCGCACGGCTCGCGGCGCTCAACGCCAGCGCCGCCGCGGCCGGCGGCCCGGGCCGCGGGAGCGGCGGAGCAGGCGGCGTCGGCGCCGCCGGTGCCGCGGTGGTGTCGCGGACCTATTGCCGCTGCGCGGGCTGGTACTTTTCGAGCGCCTTCTACGACCAGCTCGGCTCGCTCGCCTACGTCGCCCTGCAGCTGGCCGCGCTGCTCGCGCTCTCTGCGAGAGCCTACAGAGTTCGCGGCAACCACGGCGAGGGCAAGTGGATCGCCGTGGCCGCCGTCGCATGCGCCGCAGTCTGGCTGACTTGGATCGCCGTCGGCTGCGCACTCGTCAGGGACAAGGACGAGGCCGTCCCGTTCGGCCTGTGGGCCACCGCCACGGTCGTGCTGACGATCGTCTACGTGCCCAAGCTGCACTGGCTGGCTCGAGCAGAGCGCAAAGGTGAGCGGGCGTCGCGCGGCGCTCGCGAGCTCGCGGCCGCCACTTCCGAGTAATGTTATGCAATGCAATGTATCTCCGTCTTCAACTCCACAAAGTCATAAAGACCATGTGGGTGTTACGCAGGAGAGTTTTGTATAACGCACTCACAGCTTAAGCGGCTTTCGGTACGCATTCGGTAGCCAACAGACTTCGTCTCACGAAACAATGAGAAAGTGGGAACCATAGCGGAGTCAGGAGAGCAGTTGAGGTATTGAGTAGCATGGCAGTAGCAGCTCTGGACCGCTGAAAAGGATGAGCCATAGTCGACAGCAGGAGAGTAGTTGTCGTCGCGTAAGAAATTGTGGAAGCGAGTTCCACAGTCTAGGACCTGCAGAGCTCAAGCTTCTGTCGAAAACGGTCTTTAAGCAGGGGAATGGAACAGGTAATTTATTGTCCACACAGGACCTGAGAGTGCGAACAGGCTGAAACTGATGCAGCAGTTCAGCAAGGTACGAAGGAGTAGTCGAGTCGCCGCTCAAGCGCTCGCTCATTTGAGCGTGGCAGAGGTGAACGGAGGAGCGCGCTCGTCGAGGAGCGCTAGCCGAGGCCGAGCGGCGCCGGAGGGCCCGTCCTCTTGAGAGGACGGGCCCGCCGCCGTTCCTGCTCGTCGTGCGCGGGTTCCACTGCCAGTCGCCGCCACTGCGACTGCTCTTGTTTTTTTCAGAAACAATTGGCCTCGATGAGAGCCTCTCCGATCTGTCGTCGACCTCGACGCTGCCCGCCTACAGCCCGGACGGTGCCGTTTGGAAGTGCGAGGAGCCGCCCGCTCCTTCTCCGGCGGCCGCGCGGCTCTGGCTCCGCAGCTGCACGCCAACCCGTCGCGCCGACGAGAGCGCGCATCGAGCATACGGAGCGTGCCGACCGCGTGCCATCTACGAACAAGTACCCGTCGCCGCCACAACTGCCGCCGACGCGGGTTACTCGCTCGGCCTCGGCAGGCGCTCGGCGCCAGACCGACCCGGCCGGCGAAAGGCGAATGCTCGCCGAGAAACGGACTTCATCTCTGCGGACGACATCGTAGACCGCGCACACTACGGTGGAGATCCTTGTAAGAACCTAGCTGTCACCGCGGACGATCACTGTGGTCTCAGCTACCGCTACTCGCTGCTCGCTGCGTCCACTCGGTGCGGGCCGGGCAGCGAGCGGTCCACTGGGGCGGGTAGCGGGGTCGTTCGTTGGCGTTATCACGGCGGGGCGCTTGGAGTGCTCGACGGAAAAGTCGTTCAAAAGCCTCGTCGAAATGAGTAGCCTCGAACGAAACGATACGTTCAATTACACGGGCCACGTCTCTCCTAACACGCTCTAATTTGCCTGGAACAGCTTCTGCATAACTGTGCGACAATGATGATAATAATAATAATAATAATAGGTCATTTATACGTTTCGCAAAGATAATTGAACCTCTATCTAGGAACTGCACAGCTTCCTGCAACTTGGGCGTTTCAAACGTCAAATCTACATTCTCATTCTCTCAGTTGCTCCTCTCCTCTCACTCTCTTCGTTATCTCAGCACTTCTGAGAGGATAGTGCACTCGCTGCTGCCTTATTCGTCTGCGGACAAAGGCTTGCGACAAAGGCTTTTTCTCTGCGGATCCAAGACTCTGCAACTAATTGCCATGGCAATTATAAAAAAATATTAGCTGATTCAAAAGCCACATTTATAAAACGTCAGAAGACCCTTAGCGCCGATCGCCACAGCTTGCAGTGGGCGATCTTTCGATTCGCCCACTGCTCCCGGACTCGTCCTTTCTCTGCTGCAGATCCAGGAATCTCGATCTTCCTTTGCTCACTACACCCTGGCCAGTCCCTTGATATCCTTTCTAGTTCGCCGGCTCTTCTCCCTTGGTTCTAAAGGTTGAGTGAGACGGAAGCTATTCGCGCTATGCAAATTTCTTGTATAGGATAAAATGCGTACTAACTAAAGGTCGGCTGACTCAGCCACCTCGTTTATATGTGACAGAGTAGCCTTAAGGGCTGTAACCTTCTAGTAACTCAAGCCCTGGGCCTGTGAGGCTCGAGCACCTTAAGCCTGGGCTAATTTTCAAGCTGGCAAACAACTTATATATAATATTTATTTATTCATTATATATATATGTATATATATAAAGATGAGGGGAAGTTCGCGGGGTGTGTTAAAATGATGACGTATTAATTCATTAAAAATTAATAATTTAGTAATTATTAATTAAAATAATTAATTTAACAGGGGGCACGAACGAAGTTTTTCCCAAACCTTATATATATATATATATATATATATATATATATATATAAGGCGTGTGTGCGTGTTTGTGTCTCTGTGTGTGTGTGTTTGTTTGTGTGTGTGAGCGTGCGTGTACGTGTGCGCGTGCGTGTGGGCGTGCGCGTGCGTGTGTAATGTAATGTACGTCCATCTGTAACTCCACAAAGCAATAAAGACTATGTGGGAGTTACGCAAGAGTGGTTTGTATAGCGCACTGACAGCCTGAGAGGCTTTCGGTACGAATTCGGCAGCCAACAGACTTCGTCTCAGGCAACAAAGAGAAAGTGGGAAGCATAGCAGAGTCAGGAGAGCAGTTGAGGTAGTGAGTAGCATGGAATTAGCAGCTCAGGACCGCTGAAAAGAATGAGCCATAGTCGGCAGCAGGAGAGTGTTTGTCGTTTCGTAAGAATCCTGGAAGCGAGTTCCACAGTATAGGACCTGCAGAGCTAAAGCTTCTGTCGCCAATGGTCTTTAAGCAGAGGAATGGGACAGCTAATTTATTGTCCACACAGGACCTGAGGGCGTGAGCAGGCTGAAACTGATGCAGCAGTTCAGCTAGGTACGAAGGAGTCAATTCATGGTGGGCCTTGTGGGTCAGCGTAAGAACTTGGCTCTGTATCCGTTGCTCAACCGGTAGTTATCCTAGCTCTTTTAGCAAAGGAGCCACGTGCTCAAAACTCTGGGACTTGAAGACTAGCCTTGCAGCCATTTTCATAGTCAGCTGCAGTGGCCTAGTTGCTTTCTCTGGTAGCCCAACTAAAATTAAATTACAATAATCAAGCCGAGACAGAACGAAGGAGCTAGTTAAATGTTTTGCAAGCCACTGTAGAAGACAGCTCGTAATCTTGGATAGGGATCGGACGTGTATGCGTGTGTGCATACACATAACGCATGCTACCTACTAGGAATCATTTTGCCTTGTCCATCTAAAAAACAATTCAGCCGAGCTGGATGAGGCAGAGCTTTTAGAAGATGCTGCCAACTGAGGCTACCAAATGGGGCGCCAGCGATCGCGAACGCGTTGTGAAGCCGCAAGCCCGGAAGCCAAGGTAACCCCGGTGTTGGAACGAGGCCACGGTGCTTATCCCTGTTCTCAGAACTACGAACAAAGGAGTCTCCTTTGTACGGATGCGGCGTGCAGTGCCTATCTGCTCAAAACTTTTATTTGGATTAGAAGGAAATCAGTTGTATCAATTATTTCATCTCAACACTTCCTTCTGTTTTATCAAGCCTTTGGCCGCTGACTGGCTGGCATTGTACGGTCGCAGCGTGCGGAGATCCACTCGCCGGTCTTTATTCTGTCGCCGGAGGTGAATGCGTAACCCAAAATGTGCAGCCGGCGTCTACGATTAGTAAGAGAAGTAATAACACATTTGTTATAGCGCCCTCGGAGAACTCAACGTCTTTCTAGGCACTTTACAAAGCTGTAAATGAAGAACGATCGATTAGTTAGCGGCAGCACGCTTAATGAACAACAAGCATTACATGGCTAGAGGTAACATGCACGAGGGCAGAATGTAAATATGCTTGGTGGCACCAGGCAGTGTCAGCGCGCCTAAGTACATAAAGGTCGAATCACGTGAACCCAATAAATGCCGTGATAGATAGACGCATTTTTACTTTCTTTTTAAGTGTGGTCAAGTCAGGGGATTTCGTGACGCAAGTCGGAAGTGAGTTCCAGTTTTGGGAGCATACGAACTAAAGGCACGGTCCCCAACGAAGGATTTGGGGTTTGTACGAGGCATAGGTAAACGATTAGATTTCGCAAAGCAGATGGTTCTGTGCTTAGTCTGGCAAGGTAGTGGATCTGATAGTTAGGTCAGAGCCAAAAAATGAAGCGACCTAAAAGTGAGCGATAAAACCTCGAAGTCGATCCGTTGCTCGACCGGTAGCCAGTGCAGGCCGGCTGCGCGTGCTGGCGGGTGCAGAACAATTGGCGGCCCGACGGCCGCTGCGATCGGTTGAGAGGGTCCCCCCCACCTCTGCTCTGACCTCGGCAGCGCACACGCTCTGACCGCATGCCGTCGGCTCATTCCTCTGGGCTCCGCGAAAATCTCGATCGCCGTGGAGCCGTAGCCGAGCAGTGGCCGGGACCCGCGCGCACGATGCTGGCCGCTGGCGCTGCAGCGACGCCAACTGGCGCCAGTCTCGTCGCCGGCGCCGAAATTTTCGCCGCTGGCTGAGGATGGCCGCGGGGCGGCGGGAGGCGGCTGAAAGGGCCAGCGAGCGTCCGCGCCTAATTTATTCCCTCGAGCTCCGCGAGCCGGACCGCGATTTATGCGCATCTGCGGCCGGCCACGCTGACACTCGCATTAAGCGCTGTTTATTGCCCGAGGTTACGTGGCAGCGATAATATTTAACTAACCGCCGCCGACGCCCGGTGCGAGCCGATCTGCGCTTTCGGTTCGAGCTTTATTGCGGCTGTGCTACCCGTCGTCCTGCAACTAAAGCTTCTTTAAGGTAACATGTGACTTTCCAGCTTGGCTGCGGCTCCTGCAGCAGCCGCCGCCGCCGTGACCGTTTCGACACTTTTTTTTCTGGGGGAATACATATATTTAGCTGGCTCGCCCTTTTTCGCCTTGCTTCCCCTTATTGACGCTCCATCTTACTTCCCTACGTACGAGTTGCGTATGCTATGTTATGTGCGTACTGTACGAATAGCATAGCATATATAGCATATAGCATATAGCATAGCATGTAAAGAGAGTATGTGAACAAGACCTGCCGGCGATGTGCTACATGTGCAGAGAGCTTAGCAAATTGCCGCCGCTTTTTGAGCGTTACAAGCGCCAGAAGGGCGCACACGCTTAGCGATATCGCTGGGCCTCCTCCGCTCTCCGCTTTCCTGGTTCGAGTCTGGCTGGACGCCGGATTTGCCGGCGAGCGATTTGCAGCGAATGATAGCTCGGAGACTCAACTCCTCGGCGAGCCTCGATGGCACACTAGGTGAGGTCGTTGCTCCACGCAACCTCGGCCGCGAGGTCGTGGGTTCGAATTCCGCAGCGGGCTATCCTTTATTGCCGCTGCAAGTGATTACGATAGCCTCCAAGGCTCTTCTGCCGCTATCAAAGAGAGGCACCTGATATGTCAGTTCATACTCTCACTCAAATGTTGCAATTTTCATTTCACGCGCTGACTGCCGAAACTCTCGGTTGAGGATTTAAATAATGACGTTTCGTAACACAGTAGCTGCTTCCGCCGCCGCCGCCACCGCCACCGTCCATAACGACACCTTTGTTAGGTGTCCTACAAATCGAAGGGACGTGAGAGGCGGTCTGAACACTGGACGGGTAACGACGAACAGGGAGCTTCTTTGGCAGCAGAACTCGGCGAATTGAAGCTCGCTGTTGGCCCTCTTTTTGCTTGTGCAATGCTGTGAGCGTCTTTTTTTCAGACGCACCCGAACCTCCGGCATACGCTCGCACCTCTGGCATCCGACTGATCAACGCCAGTCCCGAGCGGCGTCGTGCCACGCCGCTGGACTGCCTGCACCGGAAGTACATTTGTCGGGCTCAAGGCCGTCGCGCAAAGCGGGTGACGAGGTCGCACATTCTTAGGCGCCAGACCGCCGTGCCACGCCGCCCGGCGTCGCTTCCGGGAGATCTTCGCCGAGTCACCAGCCGTGGCCGTCACTACGTGTGCTCTTCTCGTGAGTAAGCGCGAGCGAGCGAGCGGGCAGCTTCCTGACTTGGCGCGAGCCCCTTTCAATTCACAGTTCCGCATATTTGGCTCTCATTATTCAATCACGCAGCCAGCTCACCTGTACGACAGCAATCGGCGGCGGCGGCGGCTCCTTTCAATCGGCCCTGCTTTTACTCGACTACCGCATCGCTTGCAATAACGACTATCTACTGCTAGAAAAATAAGCACGGAGCAAGCGCTTGAGAATTTTCGGCCTCCTAGAGAAGCAAAAAAACTTAGCAGAGAGCCACTTCGATTCTACCGTTGCTTTGAGCAAGCAACGCCACTTTTCAGTTTGGCATTCTCTAAGCGGCAGGTACGAGATACCACGCAGAACACCGAAGCGGGCTCAAAGGCGTTTATTCACACGGATGCCGCAGCGGGCCAGTGCCCGTCTGCCACACCCGGCATCCTCGACCTGACTCCGGGGCCTTTGCCGCCCGTTACTTATATACCACGGCCATAAATTGCAATAGCCCATAATCCAACGACAGTGCCATAGTCTCAAAATAACCACACGCCCGACTTGGCTGAGGAGCCAAGTAAAACAACGGCGAGCTAAGATACAATCAGGCAAAGAGGCCTTGAGCGAGAAGTAGACACGATTTGACGTGGTGGAA
>WPIO01000017.1:6670000-6682500 GCA_009760855.2 Cristatella mucedo
ATTTTCATGCTCAGCTTTCTAATACTTAGCAACTACTAATTACGGTCCTGCCCTCAATTACTTTTCTGCTTAGACACGTCACTACGACGTGCTAGACTTCAGCAACTTGGTCGGTCGTCGTGCAAATGGGGGTGCGCGCACGCCTGTAGCATCACAGCGGTTGCATTACTCTCAAGGCTATTGCCTCGCTTCAGCTTGCAGGCCAAGATCTAAAAGTAGCAGCCGAATTAGCAGGCGTGGTGCAGCACCTGCAAGCGAAGACTACGCGTCAGGTAACGCTTCGCTGAATTCAGAGGCATCACAGGCCTCGCTTTGTCAGCACGCTCCGCGAGCCGCTGGCAGTTGTGCTGTTTAACAAAACCAAAATTCTCAAATCTCTAATCAAGTGACAGCGTTACCGACACGTGCTGGAGTAATTGACAACAGTCGTGCTACGTATGCGGATATACACAGTCGTCTCTCGCCAGTTCACGCTACGACTTTCGCGGCTTCACTCTATCCCGGTTTTTTCAAATATCTTCATTAACAAGTTGATCGAGATGGTGAAACTGATACAGAGCGTGCTCGGTTGTCAGAATCAATTACACACCCTTACATTGGAATTAAAATTAAAATTACTCTACACACGGGTTGCTGATATATTTATTAGAGCACATCTACAAATCCATCAACATCAGGTGAAGCCTCATTGAGTCTAGTAACCTTGCTCTTCTTTGCCATGCAGCACACCTTTTCATCACCGTCGAACAATTTGCACTATTTTCATAAGTTGGCGGATGTGTGTAAGAACTCTGTGTGTGTAATTAAATGTACACTAATAATATCATGATATTTGTAATGTCTAATAAGTCTTATTATCCCTTACTGTATCTAATATATTGGGTAATACCAGTGTAGTGGTGACTAAAAGTGTGTTGTTTCATGCCCAGAGGTCTTTTAATAATGTTAAAACCGAATTAGAGGGTCATGAACAGATTTTTTATGCTCTAGTTACTAAAATATTTGATTTATAAATAAAGAATGCGTACATGCATCTATATCCATATATATATATATATATATATATATACATATACATATATATAACAAAGTATTTATTCTAACTCTATCCCATTATATTCTCATGTATGCACTCAATCGCATATGTATTTGTATGGCTGGGTCAGCCGCCATGACTACTGCCTACTCGTCTGCTTTTCGAGTAAGCATCGTACGTTGGTGTTCCAATCAGTAAGCGCACTTGTCAAAATAACATCAGTCAACATGTGCGTACAATTACCACAGACGATACATAATTTATTGTGTTAATACGACGTCAGATTTATGAGATGGTAAACAATTTACTGGAAAATGTTGAGAGGTCTGACTCGCCAGATAGTAATGGCTCAGCCGAAAAGTTTTCAGCCTTCTTCACTGAAAACATTATGCACATTCATGCCTCCGTAAAGCCCCTTCCGAGTAAAGCAATTGCGGAGTTGCAACCTTTTACCTTCCTTATAAGATTTTTTACGAGGTTTCTGCATGCGATGTGGCTACCTTAATAAGGTCTAGCCAAAAGAGCTCGTCTCCTGAAGACCATATACCATCATCTCAGTCGTCTTCACTGGCAGAGCAACTTAGCCCTGCCATAACCCAGATTTTCTAATACTTTCATGGAAAAAAGGGTCGTACCCAAGTCCTTCAAATCGGCAACCGTTGGATCAATACTTAAAAAGCATGGATTAGATACAAAGGTGCTTGCAAACTATCGCCCAGTTTCTCTTCTTTCTTTTTTGTCACGGATTCTTTAAAAAAATTGTCGCTAAGCAGCTAGTTGCACATATTGAAAAGAATAAAATATCAGAAAAATTTCAATCGGAATTCAAGAGGCAGCACTCCACTGAAACTTCTTTTCTCCGTGTTAACAATGACATCCAACGATGACAGGAATGTCACTGCCCTAGCTCGGCTATATCTATCAGCTGCCTTCGACACTATTGATCATGATTTCCTGCTTGAACAATTGAGAACAACGATCGGTCGGACAGGAGGCACTGGCGTGGTTGAAATCGCACTTGTCTGGTCATGTTTAATCCTTGTCATGTGGGGGTAACGTCTCACCCACGAGACCAGTCATCCGTGGAGTCCCTTAAGGGTCTGTACTCGATCCCTTGCTATTCTCTATTTATATACTCAACCTCTGGGTAAAGTGATTAAGGCCCGTGAAATAGGATATAACTTATATGCTGACGATACTCAGCTGTATTTTTCATCCAAACCGTCGGAATCTGCTGCGGCAACTTACAAACTGGATGCTTGCCTTGCCGACATTCGATCCTGGATGTCGGAAAATTTCTTAAAACAAAATGATGATAAAACCGAACTGCTGCTCACAGGACATCCTAAGCGTGTGGCTGGATTAAAAGGCTTTGCTCTTCTAATAGGTGATGTTATTGTGCGACCATCACTACGTACTCAAAATTTAGGTGTCATTTTCGACAGCTGCGTCAATTTTAAAAGCTTCATTCAGAAGACTGTTTCAACAGCTAGCCATCACGCCCGATCCCTATCTAGGATTAGTATCTGTCTTCCACAATGGCTTGCAAAACATTTAACTAGCTACTTGGTTCTGTCTCGGCATGATTATTGTAATTCCCTTTTGGCTGGGCTACTAAAGAAAGCAACTAGGTCACTGCAGCTGACTATAAAATTAGCTGCAAGGCTAGTCTTCAAGTCCCAGAGGTTTGAGCACGTGCCTCCTTTGCTAAAAGAGCTAGGATGGATGCCGGTTGATCAACGGATACAGAGCCAAGTTCTTACGCTGACCCACAAAGCCCGCCATGGCTTGGCTCCTTCGTACCTAGCTGAACTGCTGCACCAGTTTCAGCCTGTTCGCGCCCTCAGGTCATGTGCGGACAATCAATTAGCTGCTCCATTCCTCCGCTTAAAGGCCGTTGGCGACAGAAGCTTTAGCTCTGCAGGTCTCATACTGTGGAACTCGCTTCCACAATTCTTACGCAACGACAACTACTCTCCTGCTGCTGACTATGGCTCGTCCTTTTCAGCGATGCTGAGCTGCTACTTCCATACTACACACTACCTCAACAGCTTTCTTGACTTTGCTACGCTTCCCACTTTCTCTTTGTTGCTTGAAAGGAAGTATTTTGGCAACCGAATGCGTACCGAAAGCCGCTTAGGATCATACAAGGTCAAACATATCTGCCCTTAATCGACTCCAGGCTTGCATCAGCGGACACAAAACGAACACCCAGAGGCGGTATCGCTTCACTCGACTTCAATCCGAAAAGGCTCGACCAGGCTTAGATCCGCAGACTGATTCAACTAGTCCATAAATAAAGCCACGGGAATATAACTTGAACTCGGATTAGTGGCCAAAGAAAATACTGAACTTTGGCGGCAGTGCGTTTTGGGTGGTTGTATCGTGTTGAAAATGAAATCTTCTCCACGAAGTGCCGTCACACTTGATGACCCTAACCTCAGTTCGTCTAAATCTATGTCTTTGGTCACGATGCTCAGTTTTCGGCACAGAACTCTGACGACTCCATTCCTGCTGAGGAAACACCATAATTTGTATGACAGTTGTTCCCCAGACTCCGACCGTTTGCTACCCGTCAGTTGGGTGAGCATGCTTTTGTGGGTCACCAATGCACGCGTGTAAAGCTTTCTTGTGCACTTTGAAAATAGTGCGAATTTGTTTTATCGCTCTATAATCGCTACGCCAATCTTTAGCAGTCTAGTGCATTGTCACCATGGCCAGCTAGCTTTAAATGGCAGGCCATAGTCTTCGCAGGCGGATGTCTCTCTCTCTCTCTCTCTCTCTCTCTTTCTCTGTCTCTGTCTCTGTCTCTGTCTCTGTCTCTGTCTCTGTCTCTGTCTCTCTCTCTCTCTCTCTCTCTCTCTCTCTCTCTCTCTCTCTCTCTCTCTCTCTCTCTCTCTCTCTCTCTCTCTCTCTCTCTCTCTCTCTCTCTCTCTCCACCACCACCACGTCTTTGGTGTCAGCCAGGCTTGTCTGTCGTGAGCGTCGCAGTTCCCACATCACACCACTTCTCACCGACCTGCACTGGCTACCAGTCATGCAACGGATTGACTTCAAGGTTTTGTCGCTCACTTTTACCTCAAACGAATTTATGAAGACTCTCAAAAAAACTATCCCATTTAGTTGGTTCGTCAGAATTTTTACAGTTATTGAGATGAGTACATTATAATACGAACAGGTGAAGAAAAAATAAAAATTTGAACTGGGGCAAGACTCTTGCTCAATCCATTCTCGGTTTATTTAGACTTACTTCATTGGCTAGCTACTCAAAAAGCTACAAAAATCTCTTGCATAGAGATATCCTCTGAAGCATTTGACAATCAATCACCTTTAATTTGATGTTTAATGCCATGCTTTGCCAGAGGCAATCGGCGTCCTTTCAGATTTCGGACGAAGGGCTGATAGGTGGTGGTCAGGAGAAGAAAACTAAGACCTCGTGCCAGATTAATAGATTCCTCCTTGACTCAGCCCTGTTCCGAGCCGTCTTGCTTATGCACATTGGCCGTTTAAAAAGCAGTCAATATGCATGACATTTTGCGATTATTAGCGGTCGCATTTAATAAGAGCATTGCTTAGCTTCTGCCGGCTCGCACGGGTCTGCATCTTATACGTTCAAGGTAGGCCAACGAGAGAAGGGAAAAAATTAGACAAAATGGTGATAGGTCAAGCTGCGTTGATTCTAGAATGAAGGAGAAGTCGAGTGGTGTAGCTATATAGTTTGTAGCGATCGTCTGTCCAGCGCTGCGAGTAAATCGATCATCGAACTCCGCATAGTGGGGTGGTCGGGGCAGTCAGGGCGTGGCCACTACAGAAGCGCTCCCAAGACTGCTCGCACCTGCACAATCACGTGCGAGTTTAGCGGCCAGCTCAGTGCTACGGCGAGCACCAGCCAGGCGTATTTGGAACGCCGCCAATCGAGGCCCTTCCGAGACTACATCGCTCGTTTCTGAGAGGGTATTGGGCGAGGCCACCGATATGCCACCTGTCCGAGCTCTAGGCCGCTTTGATTCGAAACTTGGCTCCCGGGGTCACTAAGTGAGATGGCCGTCCGAGTCTTCTAGCCCAGAAGTGCACGTACATTACTATCCATGAGGAATGATTTTTTGATTATCTTCTCTTGCGGCGATGCAACCGTGTGAGCACTTCAGCTCGCTTGCCAAACCAGGGTTAATGATCTCAGCTGAGACAGTTGGAGCCCGGTAATCGTGCGGCCGAGGCGTTGAAATGCGAACCCTCCCTTCCCTGGATATGCCCTCCTTATTACAGCAGAACTTTCGCTTAGAGGTGCCACTAGAAGTGGAGTTTGCTCTCTTGTACATGAAGGAGCCTCCCGACGTCGGCAATGCCCTAAGGTTAGGGTCAGACTAGGAATCTGAGCAGCCAGCCACGCGAGTTACCCGACCTCCAGTGGACAAACATTTCGCCCTTTATTTTGAGGCGACAAAGGTAGACTTAGGCGGCGATACTCGGCTTGCTATTGGGTCAACTGATTATTCCTCATCCTTCTCAGATACTTGGCGCCGCCTGCTGCACTGCAGCTCCGCCTCCAGGCTTCGTTATCAATTCGGGCTTGCTTTGGGAGGGATACCGCATCTAAATTGGTCCATGCATTTGTGACATCCCGTCGTGACTTCTGAAACTCCACTGCTTGCTGGTCTACCGGCATGTGCAATCAGGTGCTCTCAGCTGTTGCAAAACTCTGCAGCTAGGCTTGTCCGCCGTGAGCGTCGCAGTTGTAACTTCACACCACTTCTCGCCGACCTGCACTGGCTACCGGTCAAGCAACGGATCAAATTCAAGGTTTTGTCATTCACTTTTAGATCCCTTCACTCTTTGATTCCAGCCTATCTATTAGATCTACTCCCGCATCAGGCTAAGCATCGTGCCACTAGCTTTTCGGAATCTAATTGTTTACCCATGCCTCGTACAAACCTCAAATCCTTTGGAGATCGTGCCTTTTGTTCGTATGTTCCCAAAGCCTGGAACACACTTTCGACTTGTGTCACGACGTCTTCTGACTTAATTGCATTTAAAGGAAACAAAAAACGCATCTATTTATCACAGCATATAGTGGGTCCCTACGATTCGTCCTTTATTTGCTTTTGCCTGCTGACCCTGTGTATGTCACCCCTACCCTTTTATTCTTGCTGTTTATTGAGCACGCTACCACTAACCAAGTGCTTAGGAAGAGATTGAGTCCTCTAAGGGTGCTATATCAAATGCATTTTTCTTATCATAAAGCTGCACCTCCCCTCGACCTGGCCGTTTTTTCTAGCCTTGCGCCAGTACTCATTTCCTCGATGGAACCCGTGCATGCCAATCTCAATGGCACGCCTCCTCCTATGCAATCCCCATCTTTATTTTGTATAATGCTTTGACTGTCGATATCTTGGACCCTTTTCGTTTCAGGTGTCGTGCATTACTACACGAGGTCTCTGTAGGACGGACAGTTGTGAATAGCCTCTTGACGACGGGCGGCAGCAACTAATCCTTTAAGACATTCCTGATCGCTAGAATCTGGTGTCGCCGGAGGTTGCCTCTGGGAACGTTATAGGTCAACTTTCAGACGGTAACGAATGGCAGTCACTCTCCCAAAGACGGCACTGGTGAAGAAAGGCATACTTTCCTCAATACTATTGAATAAATTTCAGTACATTTACTAAACGGGGGCCACAACCAGAGCTCAGAGGCATGTATATGCATCGAATTCCAAAATAATAACAGTAAACTCAAGAAATCAGCTTCAATTCGAGCTAATTTAATTAATCTTCCACAAATATAACAATAAATTGTATACTCTCTTATATACCGTCGATACTATCGAACAATTTTGGTGTAGTCAGGTTACGGAACAAATTGTACTATCCCATTATTTGCTTGTTTTAGGGATTAAACTAATTCGCGGGCATTGCAGAGTTTTCTCGACGAAAGTCGAGCTCGGTTGAATAACAACAAACACTAAGTAACTACAGCCAAAGCAATTATTAGCATTATTCGCTGACTCCGTTACACAGCTACGGTTATAAGCGAATCAAGCGAAGTGGTAAGGCATATAATACAAATGCCAAGACCCTATGAACGTGGTGAGGATCAAAAGGTGGCGTGAAAATGTGTATGCTATTGATAAACCAGGTGGTATGTTGCACGTGTTTGATTATGTTTGACTTTTATAACTTGTAGAAATCGCAGCTGAACCTAAAATAATATAATTAAATTTCTTATCTTGGTCAAAAGTTCTAGCCATCAAAATGGGGGCAAACTAAACTAGCAGTTTCTAGTTATGTATCTAGTCCGATGAATTCACTCTGAATGTCTATATATTGACTATTCATCTTAGTTCAGGTGTGTAAGGCGCTCGCTCTTTACGACTCAGATCGTGGGTTCAAGTCCGGCAGTGGGCAGTCTGTGATTTCCCATCGCAAGCAGTAGTTACAGCCGTTGAGGTTCTTCTGCCGCCAAATAAAATGAGGCTGTTAATTAAGCTAAAATAATAAACTTCAGAACTTGGCACCTCGCCTACTCTTAGCTAAAAGCAGTGCCCTCCAATCAAACAAATTAAAAAAATGCCTTTCAACTTAAAAGGGGGCGCTCAGCATTATACATTGGCTGTTGGAAAAGCCCCTTCGTTACGTTAATTTGGGCGATCTCTGAATAAATGAATGGACCCGCTCTTAGATGTAGTCTAAAAAAAGCAACGATAAGCATTACCACATTTGCTGCCTGAGCTCTACTTTCTTCATTGGGGCAATTCATGGCTGCTATACAAAAATGAGCCCAGCGTCCACTGGCTTCAGAGCTTCAGATTCGTCTGATGGCCCGTCAGGCGGATCTCATGAGCGACCATCAAAACCTTGGAGCCTGAAAGTGCTCCAAGGAAGCACGTCCCGCCTTTCCTTCCCTGTTCAACCACACACCCCGTAGTAGCTTCGATAATGAACAGCTTAGAAGTGTACTGTGCGATTAAAAAATGTACCAGCCACACACTGCCTCCGTAACTTTTTTTCTGCAACGGCACAAGACTAGAGGTATTTTCTGCTGATAGCAGCGAACACCGTAGACCAGGAGACGGCTTTATATAATGCCTTCGTGTTGGCGGTTCATAGAATAAGCAGCAGAATGCCACTTGAGCAAAGATGCTATGCCGTATGCTATCGGACTATTTTGCACCAATTGTACAAATTTCTGGTGATAAGTGGCGCAGTATTTCTACAAATTCGCCCAGCCTACGATTAGGGTTAAAATCTTGATACTATATCTAAAACGACCAGTTGCTGCTGTCGTAGTTGTCGTCGTCGTTTTCGTTGTCGTCGTCGGAGGAGGAGGAGGAGGAAATGTGAGACAGAACAACGTGCTTATTATTCCATTTCGCTGAGGCGGGTGGGAGCAGGGAAGGAAGCTGGAGAGGAATGAATTGCATCTAAATGGCTCGTGCCGGTCAATCATCAGTGGCTCGAAGCGCTAGTGTAAAGTTCTTCTAGAGCGCCTCTCATCTCGCCTGGGCATCACTGGCACTGCTCTGCAGTGGTTCAGGTCCTATCTCAGTGGGAGACTCCAGAGTATTGACGTGAATGGACAAAGATCATCTGAAGGACCTCTGAAATATGGAGTACCTCAGGCCTCCGTGCTAGGTCCGGTTCTTTTCACGGTCTATACTCTCCCTCTTGCTGATGTGATTGCCAAGCACAATCTAGGCTTTCACTTCTATGCGGATGACACTCAGTTGTACCTTTGCTTTGATCTCTCCCAGCCTTCGAGCACCTCAAATTCTCTAAACTCACCTGCTGCATGCATTGATGACATCCGCACACGGATGGCAGCAAATTTTCTAAAACTAAACGATGACAAAACTAGCTTACTAGTTATGGGCAGACCCAGTGTGATTCAGAAATTGGAAAGGCTGACGCTCAAAATTGGCTCTGCCTCCATATCTCCTATCGAATCAGCTCGAAATCTAGGTGTCATATTCCAAAGCGACCTCTCGTTAGACGACCATATCAGCTCCACGATCGTATCTGCCTATTTTCAGCTTCATAATATTGCTAAAATTCGGTCTTGTTTAGATAAGGATACCACATCTGAGTTGGTCCATGCATTCGTGACATCTCGTGTCGGCTTCTGCAACTCACTGCTTACTGGCCTACCAGCATGTGCGATCAGGCGATTGCAGCTGGTGCAAAACTCTGCAGCCAGGCTTGTCTGTCGTGAGCGTCGCAGTTGCCACATTACTCCACTTATCGCCGACCTGCACTGGCTACCAGTCAAGCAACGAATTGACTTTAAGGTTTTGTCGCTCACTTTTAGGTCCCTTCATTCTATGGCTCCAGCCTATCTCTCCGACATACTCCCCCATCAGGCCAAGCATCGTACCACCCGCTTTTTGGAATCCAACAGTCTACAAATACCTCGTACAAACCTCAAATCCTTTGGAGACCGTGCATTTAGCTCGTATGCTCCCAAAGCCTGGAGCTCGCTCCCAACCTACGTCAGAACATCCCCTGACCTGACCACATTTAAAAGGAACTTAAAAATACACCTATTTAGGACAGCATTTAGTGGGTCCCTGTGATTCGTCGTTCACGTGCTTATGCGTGCTGACACTGTGCATGCTGCCACTAACCACATTTGCATGCTGAACCTGTGCATGTCACCCCTAACCATGTTATTCATTTTGTTTGTTTTTCAAGCATGATTTTACTTACCATTTAATTGCATTTGCCTTTGCAGCAAATGTAAAGTGCCTAGAAAGAGATTAAGTTCTCTGAGGGTGCTTTATCAAGTACATTATTATTATTATTATTAGCGTGTAAACAGCAATCAAACAAAGTAATTCAGGTCAATACAAAAATAGCATGCCTGCAATTCTAGCCAATGCAACTCTCTCGATTGGTAATACTTTTAGCCAGTTCATGTCTGCACACTGACTGACTTTTCACACTGACTGCCTCAGCCTGACTATCTTAGAGCTTACGAATGCTATTCGCGTTATTGCCAGCAATCAAAAAAGCTCTCACTGTGTCGCAGTCATCGATGCATGAAGTTGACGACTTCTTCACTATATCACCACGCAACCATATTTCTACATCCATGCTACTCATTTCCTACACCTCCCTCCCGACTCAGCTATGCCTCTCACTTACTCTTTGTTTCGCGAGAGGAAGTCCGCTGACTATCGTATGCTTACCGAAAGCCGCTTAGGCTTTGAATGCGCTATTGAAAATCCCCATGCGTTAAGGCCACTTGTTCTGTGTGGCTTTGTGTAGTCACAGCAGGCGGTACATAACACGGTATTCGTTGATATGGTGCTCACATCACGTGACAGCTGCTATCGCATTCAGAAAGCCAGCCTGGAAGTCACAGTTGCAGATGCAGATAAATTGAAACCTTTTTATTAGCTAATTTCAGAACCTCACTTCAACAGCGGCAGAAGAGGCTTGCCAGCTATCTCCACCGCTAGCTGTGGGCAATAAAGGACGTGACGGGACAAAATGTCCCGACCCAAAATGTCCCGGACATAATGTCCCTGACAAAATGTCCCAGGACAAAATGTCCCCACATGTGATATAAGATTAGTAATATTAATGTTATTTTGAACAGATTTTATTAAAAGCAAGAGGGAAATAAATATAAAAGAGTAGGAAGTTATATCCAGTTATTTGGAGACAGTCTGTTCTCATACAACATCAATTCTAAGGATTCTAGAAATGTCAGTAAGATACTGCATTCTGACACGGTTGCAGTAATCAGAAACCACTGGGAACAAGGCTTCATCTACTTGCTTATATGTCTTGCGTTTTTTTCTCTGTGGTTGTCCAAGTTCCAGTTGTCTGCGAAACAGTGCCGTTGTTCCATCTTGATTTTCTTTGATAAGGCAATCGCAGTTGGATGTGCAATTCCAACGGAGTTGTTGAAGCTGTTATGCCATCCTTGGACTGCATTATTGCTACGAGGTAGTTTATTAAGGACGCGGTCGTATTGGTTCCACAGCGTAAGTTCAAACCTTGGTGGAGTTCTTCTGTTTCTCCTCTGTCTCCCAATAAATTTGTCCTCAAAGTAGTCCAGAATTACATCCATATTACAATAATCATCATCATCTGTAAGCTCCTCAAAAGCTGCAATGACATCTGCAGTAAGAACAAATGCAAGAGCCATTAGACGCTTTACATTAGTAGCAAATTCAGGATCATTATTTTAAGTGGCTGCTAATCCATGCTGTTGCACTTGTCTCCATATGCATTGCCCAAAATGAAACATACAACCCACCATTTTTGCATTCGGGAACTTGTCTTTGAAGGCGTTGATAGCAGCCAGCTCGAAGTCCGTAACAATGGATAAAGGTTGTCCAACGTTCGACAGCGTCGTTATGTGATTGAGAAATCTACCATATACTGCTTGAGAACGACCCGGCAGTAGAGCACATGCACATGGGAATATGGAGTTGTTGCGGAATCCATGTAGGGTGTAAAGGTAGATCAAAGCCTTCAGGTGTGACACGAAATGTTCCGTCAGCGAACCAATGCTGACACTGTTACAGAAAATGTAGATCGTCATCGCAGCAAAGATGAGCATGTCGTCATCTTCGATTCTTAAAAATAAGTTACCGTCTTGTGTCGTACGACATATATCATCTCCATCTGCAATACGTCTGGTCTTCAAACGCTGTCTTCGGACATCACGTGATAAGGTCTCACGAGCAGGTAGAAGATGGGCGTCGTCAACTTTTACAGCCAGCAGAGCCCGTTGTACAATGCGTCTACAGCGTTCTTCTGTTTCCCGAGCCTGCCTCTTCATTTCGCTTCTTGCTTCTTCAACAGACGCTCTTCCGTGGGTAGCTGCATGACTATGCGCTCCAACTTCCTCAATAATTGCATTATTCAGAGTATGAATTCGCACCCCACAGTTTCGGTCATCGCAACGACAAATTTCTTTTCCATCTGCACCATTCCTATGCTTCGTGAATAAGAATCCTCCGGCTACAAGCTTCCTTGTTCCCTTCTGCAACGTTATGAATTTCAGCATCTTCTTTAATTATTGTTTTGTCATTTATTAACCATTCGAATTACATTTACAGTTATATAAATACTAATCACCTCGAAATCTTTTAAATTGTTTATTCCACTGCACATCTATCACCTACTATAACAAACAGTTTTTTGTATAATAACCTTCACTGTAACTTCCACAGATTTGTACGTTTACAGTGAATCAGAAGCCATTCATTAGTAAATATAACTGTAAACTTTGATATCTTATCATTTAAGTTTTCTTGATTAATAAGACTATGGCACATGGCTTCATTTAAAGAGGCCTTTGATTAACTAAAGATGACTTCATTTAAAGAGGCCTTTGATTAACTGCACATGTATATGTCGAGACTGATGATCACAAGTAATATCTCTTCAGTCTTCATTAAATATTAAAACTTTACATGCTACATGTTATTGATGAAATATCGAAGCCTATTAAT
>WPIO01000017.1:6687500-6700000 GCA_009760855.2 Cristatella mucedo
TTATATTGTCTACATGGCACTTACTCGGCGGTTGCTCATCATGACTTAAAGTAAGACTAATCTTTGTTTGGCGACAGTCGATAGGGGCATAGGAATTGGGGGGCGGCTCAGGTGGCTGCCTCTCTGTGGGGGATGCCCCAACCCGGCTCCGCCTCCGCTTGCGGACGGTTCAACCGTATGATTGTATGGAAATTGTGTATGGAGAAGACGTTTGCAAAAAATCCATCTAAATCGTTTCACCTACGTCGCTTCAATTAAGGTCGTGCTTGATTTACAGCATCTGCTGAAAGAGCTAGGATGGTTGCCGGTTGAGCAAAGGATACAGAGCAAAGTTCTTACGCTGACCCACAAGGCCCACCACGGCTTGGCTCCTTCGTACCTAGCTGAACTGCTGCATCAGTTTCAGCCTGTTCACGTCCTCAGGTCCTGTGTGGACAATAAATTAGCTGTCCCATTCCTCCGCTTAAAGACAGTTGGCGACAGAAGCTTTAGCTCTGCAAGTCCTAGACTGTGGAACTCGCTTCCAGGATTCTTACGAAACGACATCTACTCTCCAACTGCCGACTATGGCACATCTTTTTCAGCGGTCCTGAACTGCTACTTCTATGCTACTCACTACCTCAACTGCTCTCCTAACTCTGCCATGCTTCCCACTTTCTCTTTGTTGCGTGAGACAAAGTCTGTTGGCTACCGAATGCGTACCGAAAGCCGCTTAGGCTGTGAGTGTGCTATACAAAACTCTCCTGCGTAACACCCACATGGTCTTTATGACTTTGTGGAGTTACTGACGGAGATACATCGTTAAGTGCCTAAAAAGGATCCAGTTCTCTGAGGGCGCCATACAAAGATATTAGTATTATTTGAATAAACCTGCTTAGTTATTTCCACACTTCAGAAATTCAGAAATGTCTGAGCAGTTTGACCAAAGCTGTTGCTCTAATCTCTGATGAATTCGATCTGAAATTAACCCAAAAAAGCTGAGACCAACCAAGGACCCGGTTAAAGATGGTGGGAAATACATTTGTCCCATCTTATCTTCCAACATTCAATTTTCATTACCAAGGACCGTGCACAAAGCGCTAGGTCACTGCCGTATTTCCTAGTTCATAGGCTAGAGGCTCGACCAACACGCTGGGTCGCGTTGAAGTGCAGTAGATAAGCTTCCAGAGCGTCGCAAAACCTCCTAGCCAGTCGGCAGTTACCTTCGTAGCAGTTAGGTTAATCAACGCATCGTGCGGGGTTGACTGTTGACAAGAGGCTAAAGTCTAAGGGACTAGCAGAGATGACGAGGCCGAGCCGCGGTTGAAGTTCAAATAGTGGAAGGAAAAAATAGCAAAGGGAAGAAAGAATGGAGGCCTTGAGATTGGAAGACCGATTAATGAGCATTTAAGACATCAACTGTATCTTCGTAGGTGACTGCTGCGGATGGTAGCAGCCAGACCAGCAGACACCCGCGGCTCTGGGCTGGCCAGTGTGCATAGCCGGACTTCGCCCTGGAGCAATCAGTTTTTAAGCGGATAATTCCTTTGCTCTCGTGCTAATTATTCTAAAGCGGACCTCTCCGACAGCAACTGCTTTGAGTGGGGTCAGCCATTTGACTTGGGGGCAAGCTTAGTGTAAGATGCAGATTGTAAAGAATCTAATCTGAATAATATGTACGCTCTAGTTAAATTTAATGAGTATGCATATAATTTTCTTTATCCTGTAAAGCTCGTTTCCGTTCTGTGTTGCTTCGGCTTAAAACGTCTCTGCACACCCTTAATCAGTAGAGAATATCAGACGCTTTAACAGACTGTTCCTTTCCTTTATGGAGAGTCTCTGAGGTGAAAACTGCCGTGAAACGAAATGTCTCTTTTAGCGCTGGCATCACTTGTATGCATTAAATTTACGTGTCCTCGGGGTTAATAGACTTCATTTAAAGGTGAAAAACTTTTAGTAGTCCCATCTGGACATTTATGGCCATAATGCAGCGGTGTATGGATCAGCTGTTGGGAATATTGATGAGCCGCGATCATACACTAGCTAATTCCGTTAGTTTTCATGACCTTGGTCCAGAGGTCGTGGGTTCGAATCCTGCGGTTGACGATTCTTTATTGTTAATGCAAGTGGTGGTGATAGCCACAGAGGCTCTTCTGTCGCTATAGAAAAGATGCTGTTCATTCAACAAATACTAAAAAGGCTAGATGATTCGACAGCCTCATTTATATAGCAACAAAAAAGCCTTGAGTGCTATCACCACCGCTTGCAGTGTACAATAAAGGATAACCCACTGCAGGACTCGAACCCACAATCCGGGTCTTGAAGAGTGAGCACCTTACCTCCTGGGCGAAGAACTGGGAATAATTGCAATAGACCTGGTAAGTCAGTAAAGCTCTCTGTCATCAGCCATATCAGAAGAGGCTACATAAACTTCATACATTATTTTGTATCTCTACACTTTTCTTCTCGTCAAGTAGCACGTGGACGACTAATTGTGAAGACTAGTACGTGCCTCGACAGAGATTTTTTCTCTGATACTTCTATACAAATGAGTTATCATGATTACTATTACATTAAATGCTCGCACACCTGGCAGCATAACTGAGTCAAAATCTCCGTTTGTATTATGTCTGTTACTTTCTCAAAATGTCGTAAAGGCGTTTCTAGTTGTATAGCAGAACGTAAAAACAGTATATTGTTAAGATCGAGCTTGAGATTTTGTATACAATATGACAAATAAAGAAAAGAAACCATAATTAGGAATTGCACATAGCACTCGGCGTAGCGTGCACGTTAGGTGGTGCTGGCTCAACCCGTCTCGCCATAGGAGCATACGATCGTCGCAACCTTTTAACCACTCTTTAACTCTTTAACCACTCTTTTTTTACCACTCTCTTTTCTTCCACTTTTAACCACTTTTAACCACCTTACACCATCCCCGAAACTTTCAACTCACAACACATTCTCAACTTCACGTGGCACTAAAACATGTATTTATGCTTGAAATTGTCTCACTTGCCAAACGCACATTGTTGCCTTGTGACATGTGTGAACATGTGCGACATCGTGACATTCTCTTTCTCTATATTTATTCATCCTTTTACCGACGAAGAATAACAGATGGCATGATGAAGTTTTACTGGTACGATGTTGCGATCCTGGTTCCAGGATTGGTTCTGGATTTCAAAACATTACCACCTAACTTCACTGTCAGAATGTAATACATTTGTATAGATGAATCCTGAATTCATTTTGTCATCGGCTTTGTTATCAATGGGCAAGCGCACACCATTGACCTGCTAATTCAGGCAGTACTTATCTTTCTGATCTATCTTATGTTATGTATACAGAATTTGGCCCACTGTCTCCTCGTGTCAGTGCACGATATCCTGTATCACAGAAGCGTTTCGGAATGTAATAGCTATATATAGCAGAAAATAAGCTACGTTAATCGCACTAAGAGTTATGCGGTCAAAGAAGTTATCCGAAGTTAGCAATTGGTAAAGCTTGATGATTGTCAGCTTAGAAATTGGATAAGAGCCGCACAAAAGACCTCAATCGTGCAACCCCAGCTCGAAATTTGCAGGCTGGCAACAAGGTTTCTCAAAAAATAAACAACACTCAGTAGAAAAGATTTCAGAGTTAAACAATATTAATTTCGTGACACCATAGCTATCTAGTTTGTAACCATGGTTCTCACTAGTCTGCGTCTTTCCAGCACCTTCTAGCGCTGGCTTACAAATGCGTAGCCTTAGTTACTGATGAGCTGCAATCTTCATCCACTGCAAAGAAGCATTTGGAGAAAAAAAATAAAGGCGAGGAGTTAATTAAGTAATGGCGCGACACTATCAATAATTGGTTTACTTCTATAAGGTCTACCGCACAGCTCGATACATTTAAAATAAAGTGCCAATGCGTAGAGCGATTCTGTTTTTGTATTGTGACTTGATGGACGCTATGGTAACAGAACATGTAATGACAATAATAATAATTCATTTGATAAAGCTCCCTCAGAGAACTCAATCTCTTTCTTGGCAATTTTTTCTTTTCCGGTTGCTCATTTTGTCCCTTGTCGCCAAGTTAATTTGCTCGACACGTATTAGTTGGGCCCTGTGGAGACATTGCGGCACCACCGACTCCTGACAGAGACTTTCGCCCATGAACAGCTAACCCATTTAGAAGCTTACGTACTATCCAGGGCTAAGGATGGCCAGCATGGCCTGCTGTGTCTCTTATGCTTGAGCTTTCTTACATGTGGTGATGACTCGTGCAGACGAAAAGTTCTCATGGCCGTCGAGATTGAGTGTACTCGTGACTTAGGAGGTGCCTCAGTGGCAGAAACTTCTGCACCGTCGGCATAATAGTTTTTTCAGACGAATAGATCGTCTGCTTACGCCATTGTGGAAGGGCTGTCCATAATAAGGAAATTACTATAGAACCTTCAGAGGCAAACGGAGGAAGGAAAGCCCAAGGCTCTAGAAATGTATGTGACTTCACACGTGGGGCTTGATGCCGCACTGTTCGCCGACGTGCCTCATCACACGCACACTCATACATCGAGACAGCCAAGCACAAGATTGTCTGCATCCAATTGCATCAACAGCCGACCGACCAACAGCCTCAGCACAGCTCACGGTTTCAACTCAAGGGCCTGAGACAGTAGCCACAGCTACTAAAATTCCATCGCCAGTTACGTCGTCATTAGAGGTAAACGCATCCGGAGAAACCGCTTTGCAATTCTAACGTCAGAGCTGTACAGTGGTGACCAAAGCAGAAAGCTCGTCTATCGCCAGCTTCAGGATCTTTTTGCTTGAATGCGTCTGTATGCAGTCTGCCGGTTTGTGCAAGGAGGGCTGTGACGCTCAGCCACATGCCACAATTTTTGCCATATGAAAACCTTCATTAGGCAGCTAAAATCGAGTGAATGCTCTAAGTAAGAGTCCAGCCGAGCACCGACTATCTCAGCTATGGGCTCTCAAGAGCTGACTGCGTTTTGCAGAGACTACGTAGCTTTTGACCATTTCATCAACCATACAAATTCGTACTCGGGCGGCCTAACGAGGAGAAGCCAGAAACGATGGAGTGGCTGCCAGCGAAAACAGGGTAAGTGTGGTAAATCGAATTTTCCCAAAAGCTTTTTTGCGATATGAAGGCTCTGGTGTGCACACGGGCTTTCCAGCTGTGGGCCCTCCTATTTGGCAATGTTTTTTCTTTGTCTTGGTTGGCCAGACTAACGCTATCAGTTCCCTGTGCTTTCTAGCCACTCATCTCTCTGCCGAGCATTGCTAAAAGGACAAGCACAACTAACCAGCTGTCAACGTGACTGGATGCATTGGGACCGATGTTCACTCACCTCCTCATGAGAAAAGAGGTAGAATATCTTGAAACATTGTGGCAATTATGTCTTCCGACAGAGTCTTCTTTCAGCGAATAGCCAGCCCATTGATAAACCATCACAAGCTCCGGGGCTAAAGTCAGCTATCGTCTCGCTAGCTCCAGTGTGGCTTCCGGCAATCTGCAATAAACCGCAGTGTTACCTGAACGGTCGTCTGTTCGTGCGACGGCAGCTCACGGGCACACACACACGCACACAAACACACTTTCGTGCTGGCACACGCCCATACATACACACATTCAAAGTCACTGTATCGATCATCACTTCCACCGTGTCATTGAAAGCCTGTCCAGACAAATAAGCCACTCATTTGCGATCCTCTCTTGGAGCCTGGTGCTGTGTAGGTCTCCGAGCCCATGCCAAAGCAACCGTGGTCTAATGCTACCACGTCAAAAGCCAGAACGACCATGGTCTAATGATGCAGCATAGGCTTATCTGTTTACAACAAGCAGATAGTGTTGCTCGCAAGACCCATGTCTCCCGCCAAGGTTGGCAATGGCCCCCTCACCAGGTAGTCGACATTTGAAGCTTTGCCTGCATGTGGGCAGCATCCAGAATGTGATGCGTGCCATCTCCTAGGTTAATGCAAGTTCGAAGACGTGGCTGTATTAAATGTAGGCCATTCAGCCTTTATGCAACCAGCTTACACAATAATAATAACAATGCACTTGATAAAGCGCCCCCAGAGAACTCAATCTCTCTCTCTCTCTCTCCCTCTCTCTCTCTCTCTAGGCGCTTTACATTTTCTTTCCCATTAGAGCATAGGAAGTGAAAGCAGTGCATTATCTGGCTAGCATTTATGTGTGTAGACAGTCGGAGCCACATTTTAGCCGGTCTGGCATCCCAGTGTATATTTACAGGGTTATTCTGCCACTATACGGGGAATAATCTTCAATTGTGCTCTGAATCACTCGTAATCAATTATGGAACGTAAATAAGCAGTTTGTGAGGCAAACTTGATTGGTTAGCTACGATAATAGCAAAAATATTGCAAGACATCGATTTATTAAGTCCTTGTAGGAATCCAAGAACAAGGCATTAAGCGTTGCCAAGCACTATCAAAGCAGGCAGCCTCGGTTTAATCTTAGTCACTGAGCCAGACATGAATTATGATGGGTCCAATCACCTTGGATATGTAAGAAGAAAAGCAACCGTACCATTAAATAACTACAAGTCAGTTGGATTCGCCTAGGGTCTATAAAGGGCTGCTCAAAGATTATCCATATAAATAACTTGCAGGCTATATAACCCAGTCGGTTTCTATTAAAGATTTTAATCAAATGATAAATATGAAGACTTTTATTAAAAGGTTTTACAACAATTTCCATCAACAGGTTTAGATTGTGTTGCTCTGCACTTACAATGATCCTGAAAAAAAGTTTATTTTCAAAACCATCTCTGATACAGTGGTAAATTCATCCAGGACTTATCTGGCAGCTTAGGCTTCCTGCGAAACGATAGCACTTGCTTACTCCTTCATAACCACGAGCATTAGAAGATGGTGCACGTAGACTCTCTGAATTCTCTCTTGCTTTCGGTTCAGAGCAGCAAATAAATCAGCCCATAACAGCATCGCTCGAGGATCTGCCCACTCTCTTGCGGAGATTTGTAATGCGAGTCGTAATATCATGTACCAAATGCTGTGCCGGCACTGCAAGGTGGGGCTCAACTGCCTTCTGGAATCAGCAGCTCTTCATGAATTAGAACCAGATACATCAGCGCCCACCCTCTCAAAGCACGATGCTTGGATATAAGAAGCAATGAAAGCTATAGTTAATGAAAAGATCAACCAGCTTCCTTGCTTTTTTGGGGGGTAATTTGGCGATGTCTAATGCATGGCTACTAGGTCACAGCTCAGGTCGCATCTGCTATGGCTGTTCTGCTACTATGTAAACGAGGCTGTTTCATCATTTCATCAGTCGAATTTTAAATGTACTTTACTTTAATTTACTTTACTTGGCATGACGTTTATCAGTCATTCCCCTGACAGTAGCAAACTGAATAATGCATCTCATTTCGAGAGCTTTGCAGCTGAAGATGAGCTATTGATATAAGGTCTGACTGTATGTATAATCGTGGGAACACTTACTCAGCAAGCCGGCTCCAGGCATAAAGCTGCTTCGTGCAACAAAAAACTTGCCAGTTTCTGTCATGCACCAAAACCAAACTAGCTTTATTTTTCGTACCCCTTGTGTTAGATGCCTGCAGCTATTAGAACGCATTCAGGACTGACAGGTGATCGCTGAGCAAGAGCAGCAGCAGGTTCATGTACATTTTTGGATAACCAAGATATGCAGGTAAACCAGGCAGCAGTGACTTATAGCATGGTAATTTTTACGACATCGGATGAAAGTAATGGGCATGGGTCAAATTGACTGCAAATCATACCACACTGTACTCGCGGAACTTGATCTGCAATCCAAACGTCTCTTGCTTGCCAGAGGTTGCTAATCGACATACCGGCATCGCCAATCCCGAAAGTGTGAATGTGGGCTGTCTGGCCGTGCTTAAATACCATCTGGCAATGTCCTTCACAAGTTCTATTATGATCTGGACTTTGATTTCGAGCATGGCTAATACTTATGTCATTGTCATCCAGTGGGCTGGAATGTCTAGATGGATAGACTTGAGTTGACATTGAGTTTGCTTTATGGAAGTTTAAACATGAAGGATAATTAACTCCATCGGTGAGTGATTTGAAGCCTTTAGGCTTCATAACTTACTCTAAGCCTTGTTGATTATATGTATGTATGTATATGTATATATATATATATATATATATATGTGTGTGTGTGTGTGTATATATTTCATTTGTATAGCGAGCGCCCTAAGAGAACTTAATCTTTATGCAGGTGCTTCACATATGCAATGGGGGCTCGAGCCCACGACTTCGGTCATCAAATGCGTTTACCTTGACCTTCGTTGGGGCGAGCATCTCAACCACAGGGCCTAGCAAGTGAAATGAACTGCAATATACAGGTAAGTGTTCATATGGTGCTAGAGTGAGCTCTTTATATGGCATACCCTTAACGTGCTGGAGATCGGACATTAATGGTAGGTAGTGATGCATATTTCTGATTTTATCCGCATTTAGCACACTGCGGTGCCTTGTGCCGACGACTATCCTTGTTGGCAAAGGCACGAAAGACTAGGACTTGGATTCAATTCATGTCCAGGCAATGTCTCTTCTGGTTATTTCACGAGCACACAGCCCAAGTCTCAGGGTGCAGATACTGAGTCATAATTAAGACATCCACATTAAGAGATGCTCAATCCCGCCTCGAAAGCATGTCCAGCTAAGGATAACTTCTGTGGTGAGGCGTGGCGTCTTAAAGTCGCTGCACTAACAAAGTGCAGCTATGCAGCTGTGACCTGTAGCTTTGTTATTCTTCATTTTAGTAGAACCTGAAACTATGTGCCGCAGGGATACTGCTCGGAAGTATCTGTCAACTCACTTGTCAAAATAAAAATGTGTACTCTGGTATACTCTGTGTACTCTGCCAGGTAAACCAGACTTGGAGAGTCTGCTCCGACAGCGGGCCTTTTTATTAGTTTCTAAAAGGGCTATCCCTTCAGCAACTCTGAAAAATGTTTAAAATCGTTGATGGCCACAGGTACCATAAATGTGCCATAGCTTGAGCAACCTATGGGGCCGTCTATAAAAATCCAAAGAAACATCTTGAAGCTGCTCGTCAAACGTAGCAGCTGACTTGCCTCTGCTGTGCAGTCAAGAGCAGTGTGACTTGGCTGGTGCATTGCAGAATGACCACGGTTAGGCCTGCTGCTAGCTCGGTGCCCCCACAGATTGGGCAGGTGGGTACCAGTGGGCTACACTTGTTCTCTTTGCCGGCAGCTCTTTTAGGGCTGGCAATAGCCCCTCTCTGAAAGCCTATTAACCACTCGACGTGGGCTGCAAGGAATCCAAGCACAGCTGTGAGGGGGGTCAATCTGAGGCAATGTGTGGCTTGAACAGCTGCAGCTTTGGTGGATGCAGCCCAACCTAGGTAGGCTCTTCAGCCCCACCAATGCGGGGGAGTAGCTTCTTTGCTCCTCTCCAGTCTCCTTCTTTGCCCTCCCCCATAGATTTCACTTCCTGTTTGGTCACACTGAATATTAGTTCTTCAGTATGCTACATCGTTAGTGCTCCATACTCACTGGCTTTCCTCCATTCCTTCCCATGCTTTCCAACAATGATATCACTTGACTGGAGCATGAACACGTCTCTCTCTTTCTCTCTCTCTCTCTCTCTCTCTCTCTCTCTCTCTCTCTCTCTCTGTCTTTGTATTTCGCTTGATCTCTCTCCTCCACCTTTCTGTATCAAGCGATAGAGTCGGAAGGACCACACAGAGCAGATCTAGTTAATTATAGGCGTGCCTCGCTGCCGGATGTCCTTGTCCTTCAGCTGTCCAGACAGTCTTCTTTTTTCGACCGAGGTCTCTTCTGTCAGTCCGTCACTCTGGTTGGCCAGGCTACCAGAGACACCTGCTGTTGTCTGTCTGCATAGTTAATGAGCGATTTGATAGATGCACTTGGGCTGACTCATGAATACTGTTTGCATATGGCTGGAACCCTCAGCTTGCTGTGGCCACCTTAGTACACTAAATGAGAAGCTGGTCCAAAAATGCCGGCATGCTCAGGCGTACACACTAGCAAAATGCCTTGTATACCTTACATGAGCGCACATGCACTTAGTCACACGTTCCTCACAGCATTTGCTCTGTCCGTGGTAGTTTTTCTTTGTAAGATTGTGCATACCAAAATTGTGCATGTTACCACTGATCGATTGACATGCCGCCTTTCAAGCACATGCAAATTGCCTAGAATGAGGCTGGTAAACATCAGTTTATAATTATTATTATTATTAATGGCTTGAATCCGTTAGAAATCGCTGAAAACTTCAACCTTGCCTTGGACGGTGGGTCAGAGTGTCCACTGACCATGCTGGTGAGCATGCCCCATGAACTCAGCCCTCTCCCAAACGAATGGCAGAGGCAGCACGATCTCATGTCGGCCAGGCTCACTCTGGCAGCTTTCCAATATGCCAACTCTGCCGGACCAAGCAGAAGCTCAAGAAGCACTGTTTCTCCTCAATTCCGGTTATAGCAAAGGGCTGCTGGAATGCCATGGCTACCCTTTGGAGCCACCCGTTCAAGGTTCATTGTAATGCGAAGTTCTAGAATTCAGAAGTTCAATCTCAACTACGATTGCGCTGCTGCAGTTGTACGTGAAAAAAAAGGCACATTATCTGACCTTTCTCTCCTTTTTGACACTCGCCCTTGATGTACCGGAACGTACCTGCTACAAATATATCACAAAAGGATTCTATGTAAATATGACCTTCAGGGACAAACAATTAGCCTAACTCTACCAAGCTAGCTAACCAAAGTGGTAGATTGCTATTCCCATCGAACGAAAGTGATCACCTGAGTAGGTCAGGCAGGCATCAACACTAAGCCAGTATAGGATCTGTAGGCTGAGCTACTCTGTTTAAACCAAACGCTTGAGGTTTACCAATGATGCCGTTGATCACATTGCGAAGCTGCAGCATAGCAAATCTTTCTGCCTGTATAAAAGAATTTTATTTTTTTATTTATTTAAGCCAGGGGTTTCACATGACCTAGATCGAGGTGACTTGCTGTCGTGCAGAGGCCGGTATAGTTGCCATAAGCATCTGGCTGGCATGCCCTCACACTAGCTCCCAATAAAGTAGCAAATCGATTTCGAGGCTTCGTCGCCCACTTTTAGGTCCCTTCATTCTCTGGATCCAGCCAACCTATCAGAACTACTCCCTGAGCAGGCTGGGCACGTACCACCTTCTTTCTGACTCCACTATTTTTACTATTCTTCGAATGAACCTTAAATCTTTTTAAGACAGTGCCTTTAGTTTGCATGCTCTTGAAGCCTAGAACTCACTACCAACTGACGTCAAAATCCCCTTCTTGACGACATTTAAAAAGAAGCTAACAATGCACATATTTTTATAGCATTTGGTGGGTCATTGTGCTTCGTTCTTTGTGTTCTTGTTGCATACTGCTACTAACCATATTAAGATATGTTGACATTGTGCATGTCACCTCTATAAGGTTGTTATAGCCACTATAGTATCAGCACATTATAATAATGATAAATACAAAAAATAAAAATGTATTACTATTAGTGTGAATCACCTTTTCTTTCTGGAAGCACGGCTGACAGGGCCGTTTCTTGCAGGCTCACTGATTGGCCAGGCCGCGGAACAGCTGGCAGAACAGAGAATGCGGTAAGTGAAACTAGAACGAAGTCATAGCACACTCGAAAAAATAAGGATCGCTACCAAGATTGTGCACAAGACATGGCTCACTGGTCTGGTGACAGGAAAACGGAAAATCATGTTGAGCCGACCCTGCATCTGCAGGCAGGCTGTCAAGCCGAGCTGAGAGCTGAATCTCTTTCCGTGCTGCTGCTGCTGTTGCTACTGCAGTGATTTTAGCAGCCCAGCAATTATAGATGCATCGGTACTTTATTGAACACGATCTTTCTGTTACATAGCCAGCCCTCTTGGAAGCCTAAGACAGTAAATCGTTTACCCGTGAAGTTATCGAACTAAAGGCATGGCAGCAGCAGCAGCAGCTGGAGAAACCCGTGCATGGCTCAGGTCGTGCATTATAAAGCTTCTTTTTCTGGAGTGCTCGACTATGAATAGTGTTTGAACCACGTACTAAATGGTATCACACCTGGAGTGGAGATATCTAAGAAAGGCCGTGGCAGTTCTTTTGTGTACTAATAGCATGGGTAGATGGGAAATGCAAAGAATGAGACAAGAGTGAGTAAGAGAACTCCCTCCCTAGTGTTAAAAGCAAAACAGACAGACAGACAGATGGTGGCTAGCTCCGAATAAGTTAGCTAACCGGCCAAGAGGTCAGACGAGAACTCTGGAATGTGATTGCCCATCAAGGAGATTTGGCTTTTTCAAGCACTTGGGCTTTCGGCAGCATTTCTGTGCACCCACAGAAAAGACCTTGCAGCTGCTTGGCAACCACTCTGCCTCTGTCTCTGTCTCTGCCTCTAACTCTGTTTCTGCCTGTCTTTGTCTCTGTCTCTGTCCCTGTTTTTCTCTGTCTTCGTCTCTGTCTGTGTCTGTCTTTAT
>WPIO01000017.1:6705000-6715492 GCA_009760855.2 Cristatella mucedo
CCGTACAAGACCATAATTAAGGCAATATAACCTGCACCGAGTGGCTACAGCTGCGATGCTGTTCCGGAGATTTTTGCATTATCCAAGCGGATCACTGAACTAGCATATCACACTTCATCGTAGACCATTATCAAACACTCGCGAAACAGAGCTTCGATCATCCATGCTGTAACATTAAACCACCATTAAAACCAATGCTTTTCTGCTGTCTTAGTATTAAACCCTTGAATTTGCAGCTCGATCAATAAAAAGTGGGTTCGGCCTATTGTCGCCACTAGCATTGGTAGCAGGTGCAGCAGTCAATCGAATCTGTCATCTCCATACTGTACTGTACCAGAACATGATGCTGCAGAGTCTTCAGACATCGTAAAGTTGACAGCGCCTCGACATTACACGATACTAGAAAAGCCCCCCTCTTCGTGTGCGACTAAATATTCGAACTCCATACGCGTTTACAGTGCAACCGACTGAGCCTGAAAACTCTGGCGCGTGTGGCCTCGGTTGCGGCACGCAAGCTGTACGGCGAAACTCCTTGTTTTTCAACCGGATCATCTCACCTGTCGGAACGATACGCTCAGCTAGGCACCGACGGCACCGAAGCTCGAGAGTCCACTATCCTGTATGAAAGGCTCTGAAACCCTGCAGCTACATGTCGACTGCAGTGCCGGTTAGCTGACCGAGGCTGTACAATACAAGGAACGGTCCGTGGGTTGCCTGCTTCAGCAGTCGTGGCAACCCAAAGTCTTCTTCGGTCCATTGCCTGAGCCTCTCTTGTGCAATGCTTTGAGTATTTGAATCTCAATACTTAAATAATCGTTGCCGCCACCCACTTTTGGGCTCTACCCTCTTAGTAATAGTAATAATATTAACAATAATAATCGTAGCAATAATAACAGTACATTGGTATAGCATCTCAGAAGACTTAAACTCTTTCAATGTTTTCTGGATTTTTAGTACAGATGCATTTAAGAATGAAATTCGGCGATGGGCATTTCTTTCATGGGGCCCGATAGACTATTTGTACCAACCAACTGACTCAATACGGTAGGTGATGCTGGTAGGTGCCTCTCGACTGCAGTTTCCTTGAAGAAACTTGTTTAGAGTTCATTCGTCGGTAAAGTGCCTCTTTAGCCTTCAAGGCTAGCCTGCATACTACATCATTAAGCCTGCTTGCCGAGTCTAGAAGTTTTATTTTCAATGGAAGACGAGAGGGCGTTGGATAGAAAAGATCGGGAATATACGAAAAATAGGATCCACTGAGTTGCCTTGGCAATATCCCAAACCAAGACAGAAGAATTCTCGTCATTGGCTATAAAATAGTCACTCTGTCAATCAGGTAGCGTTACTGTAAGACTATAAGGACCCGGTGCCACTCGATTACAGCTTGAGAGGTGGGCGGCATTCCAAAGTGGTCAGCTACCTGCTGCTTTGCTGTACAAGCAATCACTCAGAAGCACCCCCTCCCCTTGTCATGGCCATTGACGAGGGGAAGGCCTGAAGTACTATACGTTTGGAATAAGTGACTTTGCAGTCCTTATTGGGGTGCCGTAGAGAAACCTTTGGCTAGTGCTCCCAATTACGGTGCCGTTTTTTATTACTGCTAGACGTTTAAAAGTTGTATTCAGAAAACCATTTTTCATAGCTTGTTATGCATGCACGATCCATATAACTGATTAAGGACCACTTACCAAAGTAGCTTGAAGATTTACTAGCTCCCTGGTTCTTTCTATAATAATAGTAATGCATTTGATGTGGCGCCCTCAGAGAGCTCAATCTCTTTCTAGGCACTTTACATTTTCTGCGAAGGAAGCACGATTGAATGGTTAGTGTTAGAATGCTCAATAAACAACAAGACTAATAAGTTTAGGGGTGACATGCACAGTGTCAGCATGAAAGTATGGTTAGTGGCAGCATGCATAGTGTCAGCACCCATAAGCACATAAAAGACAAACCACCGGGACCCACTAAATGCTGCGGTAATTAGACGTGTGTTTAGTTTATTTTTAATGTGGACAAGTCAGGAGATGTCGTGGCGCAAGTCGGGAGTGATTTCGAAGCTTTGTGAGCATACGAACTAAAAGCACCGTCTCCAAGAGACTTGAGATGTGTACGAGGTATGGGACAACAGTTAGATTCCGAAAAGCTGGGGGTGCAATGCTCAGCCCGGTGGGGGAGTAGATCTGATGGGTAAGTTGGAGCAAAAGAAGGAAGGAGCCTAAATTGAGTGACAAAGACCTTGAAGTTGATGTGTTGCTTGACTGGGAGCCATGAATTGTATACTCGGCAGCACAAACTCAGTACTAGCAGGTCAACCTAAAAATGCCTCAAACCCTCTAATAAATGAATGATATAACAGCTAGGTTGGTCTTTAAATGCTAAATCTTCTGTGGTGTATCTCCTTTTCTCAAGAGAACTTTGATGCTTTCTTGTTGATCAATTATAGCAAAATTCCCGCTTTGACCTACATTGGTCGTTGTGGCTTGGCTCCACCACATGCATCTGAACTACTGAAGCAGTTTCAAACTCCTGTTCCCTCTGTTTATCTCAAGACAATAAATTAGAAACTCCTCTCTTTTAATTCGAGACTGTCCTTGACAGAACCTTTGAAATATAAATATACAAAATATATTCGTAAAGCACCATAAGAAAACTTTCGTATAGTGGTTTGGCCCAGTGGTAAAGGTACTCGACCCGACCAAGGTCTGGCCGAGGTCGTGGGCTCGAGCCCCGTGGCATATGTGAAGTGCCTAAAGTGAGATACAGTTTAGATTAGAGACAAATCTCGGAGAGCAGTGGGACTCTATTCTGACATTCCTGTGCAACAGCATTTTCTCTCCTGCTACCGACTCTGGCCATCCATTTTAGCGAGCTTTAACTAATAGTTATAAGCATCTTACCTCTACTGCAATTTATCTGACTCGCCTTTCCCTTCCACTATCCCTTCGCCTCGTCAGATGAAGTTTACTAGCAACCGTATGCTCGCCAAAAGTAGCTTATGCTTTGAGTGTGCTATAGAAAACCTTCAAGTGTAACACCAGCTTAGTCTTCTTGTCGGCCACAGACAGAGATACTTAAAAACCTCGCAGCAGACAATACGACCGATCAATGCGATATGTGGCTCAGGCCTTTGATCCAACCACTGGGGTGCTCCTTCCAAATGAAGCGGCTGTGTAAATGTGTAGAAATGTACGACCGTTGCTTGTCGCTTCAGTTAATATTAATCCTCAATTATCAAGTACCAATGGCGTGCTTTCCCCGCAAGGCATCGAGGCGAGTCTGCGACGACACTGACAGGACTTCTGCAGGTTCACAGAGACCGCCAGCTTGAGCTGAACTCAGCAGGCTGCTCGCTCGAGGCGATTGGTCTGCTGAATACGGTATCGCGACTATTTTGTTCGGCTCAAAAGCCAGGCCGAACAGATAGGAGTCGACCCTGATCTGCTTTCAAACGGGTCAGTTGAAGCAGGACAGTCAGTTGCCTGCTGAAAGCTGACCAACAGTTTGTCAACATGAGCATTCTGAAAGACCGTATAATGGGTAACATCTTGCCATTGTGAGCAACTCAATGCAGGTGGGCGCAGGGACGCCGAAAGCAAAATTACATCGGCATGACGAAGCTTGTATTAGCCTGCCCCTGGGCTAGGACCAAGGCTCGCTCTGATTCTGCCGGGGTTGTATCATAGCAGCCCAAGGCTGCTTATACATGTTTAGCTAGAGCGGTTTAATAGTGTCTTATTAAGCTAGATTAGTAGCGCTGGGTGCGATGCTGCTAGCTTGGAATCTACAGGGTAAATCAGGGAGAAAGGGAGCCTAGGAAATCAGCAGTCGAAGGCACGGTGTTTTGTGCTGCCGGAGTCTACCAAGAAATCATTAAATAGAACAGAGATTGGTACTTCTGAGCAGATTTGCATTTTAAATTAAAGTTATAGTATGCCGGTGACAGCAGCCACTATGCTGACCTGCCAAGTGTATGTGCAGAGACCAATCAAAGGCAGCGGAGCTTCACTTGAGCCACCAGCATGAAAGCCACTTGGCAGGGCCGTGGTTGCCGGATGTAGACGTGACCACAGAAACTGCAGTAAAGAGGATTGTTCTAGAATTTGTCCAGTGCACCTCCAAGGGCTCCCCAATTGTCAGGCGCCTGGTGAGCAGTTGTCAGGGACGACCCTGGGGAAGTTCGCAAGTGCTAACCGATCCCCCTGACAGGTTGCTGAAAAAATCCCAATTTACTTGCCAGAACTCTCAGCCACAGCCTCCTGTTGTTAGCTTTTTCTAACGGTAAACCAGAGGCAGACTCCCCTGGGTGTCGATACGCCCGGAGGACGGGGTCTGTCGTTGAGGCTTCGGGTCCCAGGACCCCAGCACGAGTTGTGCAACCTGGCGAGCAGGACCAGAGAAGCAGCCCGGGCGGCCTAGGGGGTGCTGCTAATTCGAGCCAGCCTCCAGCTAACCCTGCCCTGCCAGCTGGCTTTGCCGTTCGGAATTAGGAGACCAGCAGCCCTGCGGCCAGCCAGAGTCGCTCGGTGGTGGCAATCGCACAAAGCCAGATGGAACGCTCTGCTCTTTCCTTATGGAATGAAATTTACGGCTGGCCTGGCTCCCACAGAGACTGCCAACGTTTAATTAAGCAAAGAGGGCTCATCTGGTGGCACCAGCTCGGTCAGAGGATAAAACCCACCCACCGAGGCCCTGGCCTGGCCGGCGTCTCGAGGGTCGGATGCAGCTAGACCGGATGAGCACAAGGAACACGGTAGCACAGCTTAGAGTTCAAGTCTGGGATGGATCTCAGCTACAAACGCCGCTGCTGAGACGGTACTCCTGACGGTACGCCAGCGAAGCAACTTCTGGGTGCAGAGCAAGCTGCAGGACAGCTCATCGAGCGTTCGGCGCTGACCGATCGAGAATCCTCGCGAGAAAAGGCCTCCGATTCATGATCGACTTTGCAAACCGGCCGCGCTGCGAATGGAAAAGGGCAAGCGTCAATAGATGTGCAGATGAGTCTGAGAATATCGCCGTTGCCTTTCCCAGTGCAAGGCTTCCGCACCCATGATTCACATACAGAGCTGAGCAAGCTTTCAGAATTGCCTCTTCTCTAGGCGACCCTCTGGTATTTGCACCCTAGGCATTTCACGAGTCTTGTGTATTCTGAATTATTTTCAGCGTTGCAAACCTCGGGTGAGGGGGCTTAAATGGCTACCGGGCTCTGATATTGGATCTCAAGCTGCTGCGTTTCCAATCGGACAACGTGTGTAAGCTTCGGGTCAAGAGTAAGTAAGACTGATATTATGAGTTCAAGCTTCACGCATAAAATTTTGCGAATATATGCCAAGCTAGTATCTTTCGCTATGTATACTATGCTGCATCTGGAAATGTACCATGACTGCAACTCAGTCTCAATTTACAATGACTGCAAGACAGTCTCGATTTAGAATGACTGCAACTAGTCGGCTTCGTCAGTTGCAAGCATCAGCCAGCAAGGCTGCTGTTCCACTAGTCCACACGGTGCTTCGGTTTATTGTTCCATAGATACTGACTAAATTATTATTCTCCGTAGCCTTGAAATCTATGAATGTGTAGTGGAATATTGAGTAAGGCAAACAGTCTTACACTACAGACTGCCACTTTTGCTAGCACATGGCAGCAGTTTTAAATGTAGTAGAGAAAAAGAATGATTGGCAAAAAAAGTATGCCTTTATTAGATAAAGAATCGGTAAACTTTGTCGACAGCGTCCCGGGAAAGTTAGCACCGATTTCAATGAGTGTTTTAACTTCTTACGAGGTTTTGCATTTGTTGGAGGTGAAAAGTGGTTGCATGCCTGCTACGGCTGTAGATAACGCTTTAAGTACTCTTTAGCTCTTCAGTACTCTTTCGTTGAATGCCATAAAAGTGTTAACTACTGACGAGTGGCCGAGCAAAAATTTTCATCTATGGGACTGGCGAAATGTTTATAGCGAGGGAGCAAGATCGGCAAGATTTTCAAGCAGGCGGGGCAAGGCCAGCAGTTGACGAAAGATTGCAGAGTAAAGTCGTAGTGCTTATTCGACACGAGCTCGGCGTTTGCTCATTGAGTGGGGTTAAAGCATAACGTCTTCCTCGGTGACGGTCGATGGCGTCGAGGAACCAGAGGCAGGCGGCCCAGCTGGGTGGGCCGGCCCGGTGGTGTATGTGAGCAAAGGACCCCTGCTCTCCTAAGGCTCTGCCATTTCGACCAGCCAGTGTTCATCCGTCAACAAGTCGCCGCACGCATGCATGCATGCAGCAAAAGCGATGAGAATGTAGAAGTTGCGGTCTTAGAGAGGAGACATCGTTGAGCAGCTGTAAATATTTGGCCAGAGAGCACTAATGCCTACTGCATAGTGGCTACAGACAAAGCATGCTCATCGAACAATGGGCAAGTTCGTCCCTGAGGGAGGCCTGCTACTGCCTCTCTCAAAATTGCAGCAAGCACATGACACTGTCCACATTAGCGAGTTCTACCTACGAGTATGCATAGCACCTCTAAAACTCGTGCGTAATGCATTAAGCTGATCTATGCATATACGTTGGAGAGTGGTGTCTGTTCCATTTGCTGTCATGCTTTCAAAGACTGCTCAATTGAAGAGGCAACTGCTCAGTTATTTGCCTGTGAGATTCACTCTTAACCCCCACATCATGCCCTTAAGCAGGATTTACAGCCGACGTCAACTTTTTGTGCTTACATACCCCTTGGAGCATGATACACTGTCGCCCCACTGCCATCTCTCCACTTCTTCGTCCTTCTACTCATCCACCTGCTCCCACTCCTGCTGCTGCTGCTGCTCTCCCTCCCTCTCCTCCTTTTCATTCTCCTCGTCGTCCTCATCCTCCTCTTCCTCCTCGTCGTCCTCCTCCTCACCCATCTTCTTTTGCTCCTGATGCTGCTACTTAACTTTGGGTGCTTCCGCTGCTGCCACTGCTGCTTCTGCTGCTAACGTTCTTGTTAGGACAGCTACATCTACCTTCACTGCTATTGCATCTCAATAAATACACACAAGAAAATTAATCCCGAAATATTTTCATTTGACCAATCGATTTCATTTCCAGATTCTGAGTTATAAAATCTCCTTTGAAGGCAGTGGGTTCTCAGCTCAATATTGGAGCGATAAACTTATATCAAATGCATGGCTGACGGTTTTCTGCCAACACAAAGTCGCTAGGCAGAGTCGACCAGCTGCTTCTGTTCACTCACTCTGCTCCTGTAATTCTACTCGACCATACAGCTCCTTTGCTGTGCGAAATGGACAGCTACAATGCCACCATTAGTTGATCTCTGACTATACATGTAGTACTTACTATCTATCCCTATAATAAGATAGGTTTTTCGGTAGCTATTCATCAGTCCGTCAAGTCACTTACACCACGTCTACAATATGTCTTTGGTGCTATATTTAATAGTACTATTAAGACAGTACAGCTACGATGAGTCGAAAAAAGTGAGAAAATTCTTTAATTTGCATATTTAGTTGCAACGTGTACACTTATTTTATAAATTGAACATTGAAATGCTACAACTTCGCAATTTGAGATTCCGTAAAACAATAGAACTTTGAACTGTAAAAGGTTTTTCAATGAGTGGCCATTGCATTCCAGCAGCTTGCTCTCTCTCTCTCTCTCTCTCTCTCTCTCTCTCTCTCTCTCTCTCTCTCTCTCTCTCTGCACTATTACCTCTTTGTTGTGGCTCAAATCAACGACCAGCGCTTCTGGTGCTTCGAGCTTTTGGCATATTAAAAAGGTGCTAGAGTGAGCATAACCTACCGGAAGACGTGTTGTGCCTGCCTTTAGTAAGCAATGGGCAAGTATGAATAGAATCAGCCCGTGATTTCATCAAGGGGCATGGATTAAAATTAAAGATGGTCAGCATGTCTGTACACTGCATGCAGGAGGCTCAATCCCCATTCGCCACCCCAGTGCTGACGAACAAGTTTTATAAAATTACACTTTTGAATTTGTTTAAATAAAACTACGTTTTTTTATAAGAAAATCCTTAAATATAATTTGTAATGTGTTCTAATTGTTCTTACTATGCATATTTTGCTTCATCAACTAGGAACTCTTTAAAGCTCGGAGATGAATGAAGCAGCTCTCCAACTAGATCATCCAACACTCAGGCCCACCTTCCAAAGCCAAGTTAAAGGCTAACGTGATGTTTCAAAAGTACAGGCTAATTTCAGCTTAAACCCCCTCCCACTATTGTGGACTGGCAAGCAATAAAGGAAGCCTTGCTGCCACACTGTCGAAACTCAACAGAAAGGTCTCAAACGACAAACTCTACAACAGAAAGAGACTGGAGACGAAGCCAGAGAGCTTTACACTGCCAAAGTGAGCGCTTCACTTCCGATCCTAAAACAGAGAGAGACTGAAAGTTAGATTCGAGCACTTCACGACCGAGGATATGGTACGGTAGTCCTTGGTCCGACTGCAGGCCGGGCTCACCAGCTAGGCTGTGCATACCAACAGTTCAGTGGACAGTCGGGCCCTCATAGAAATGCAACAGCAAAATTTCCCTTGATTTATTATAGGCATAAATGTCACAGCTGGCATAAATAATCTCGAAATTAAACAGATTTGTCAAATGGCTATTGCTCCATGCCACCATCTCGCAACTAACACCAAGTAATCAGGAACCAGTGGCTTGAAATTGAGTGTATCTGGTGATCTCATTGGCAGGCAGATGTTGGATAGTGAGACAGGGGAGTAATAACCGATCAATTTCCAGGCCACCACACTACCAGCAAACAGCTATGCCCTTATCTCTAACAGTGCCAGCTGCTGCAGCAGCAGCCTGTCGATTATCCACCGCCATTGGACGTCTTTGCATGCTATGTTTGCTGGCTCATGTAGCCAAAGGCTCGGCAGCCTTTGGCTGACTGCACGCCCTCGATCTGTCTTTCTGTCCCAGCCGACCCTGGGCATGGCTTGCTGCCAGCTTCTCCATGCAGCAGGAGCTAGGTGCTCATCCTCTCCAAGTGAAAGGAACGAAGAAGCCATCGAGGGAGCACCGTGTTTGCCTGGAGCTTCTCTTTAGATCTTCACTAAAAGCTTGGAACTTGGCCTCCTGGTAGCTCCTGGTAGGGGATGAGGCTAGCCACTATGGAGGGGCTACATCGAGGGAGCACCGTGTTTGCCTGGAGCTTCTCTTTAGATCTTCACTAAAAGCTTGGAACTTGGCCTCCTGGTAGCACCTGGTAGGGGATGAGGCTAGCCACTATGGAGGGGCTACGGGGGGGGGGGGGGGGCATAGAAGCACTACTGGGCATCATGTTTTGCCTGGCAGCTTTAGCACATTCCTCCATAGGGGTTGTGGGATTAAAAATGGCTTCCTGTTGGGAATACCACGGGCTCGAAAGTTAAGCCGTGTTTTCAAGCAAGCCATCACTCTTTCTAGACTGGTGTGGTAATATGTTTTTACAGGGTAGAATGGGTAAATAGGTTACAATTTATTTTTTATAGCGGCCTGAGAGAATTTAATCTCTAACGAGCAGTCAAAACATAAACATAATTAACATAACATAACATAAACAAAAGCATAATTCATTTGTATAGCGCCCAAAGAGAACTTAATCTCTATCCAGGCGCTTCACATATGCCTCTGGGCTCCAGCCCAGGACCTCAGCCAGACCTTGGGCCGAGCACCTTAACCGCTGGACCAAACCAGCTGCAGGGATCGAGCCCGTGACAGTTTTCGTTGAAAGCTAGTATCTTACCCCTGGGTCCAAGCCAGGATGGCAATATTTTTTAGATCAGAGTAGAAAGACCTCGTGGATCTTTGGTGCCATTATCAGACTCTCAAAAAGTTTTAGTGTCTATTTTATTTTAGGTGTTATTTCGTCTGCAGGGTGAGACACCTTCAGGCTCTTTAGATGTAATGTACAGTACTTCATTAATTTTTTGGCTCTGGCCTGCCTGCCTGCCTGCCTGCCTGCCTATCTTTCTCTCTCTGCCTCACTGTCAAAGGCGTGATTGGTAGCAATTGTATTGGGAAAGAGCGCTGAGCTGATTTGCTTCCACGTTGTCACATCTGCTGATGCTGCTAAGTGCTAACATAGCAGGTCTCGGAGTCAGTAGCTGAGACCCTGCTTAGTTTATGTAAGTAATTGGAAGTACAGTTGAAGTTTTGATTCAAAATTCATCCGATGGCTGCGTCCCTGCTGCCTATCTATTGCCTGTTTATTAAATGACTTAGCCCCTTCTGGTGATGATGCATGATTGTATGTATCGTGGCTGACTACAGTTTGGCTGTCGTGCTTGAAGCCAAATGTCACTTCAGCATAACATTTTTCAACATACACCTGAGAAAACCAGCCAGAAGTTCATATGCCTACACGAGAACTTCTAGACTACTCATCATGATCCTGCCAGCAGCAATTGTCGTGTATCAATATAAACTGCCTGCCTGTCTGCCTGCCTGCCTGCCTGCCTGATATATATATATATATATATATATATATATATATATACAGGCTTATCCCACAG